>JAVSCE010015083.1:0-39093 GCA_032199065.1 Smutsia gigantea | reverse complement strand
ATGGAGGCTCATCCAGTTTCAGCTATGACTTCCAAGGTGGCCTTGGGGGTTGCCATTCCAGTCATCTGACAGAGGAAGTGAACATGGAGGAGCATGCATGCATGATGTCTATGGGGCCAGACCTGGAAGTAGCAATATTGGTCTGTTCACATTTCTCTGGCTGGGATTCAGTCTCATGGTCACATCTAATTGCAAGGGTGGTTAGGAAGTATCATCTAGCTGCGTGTTCAGAAAGAAGAGGAGAACATCATTTTTGGTACTGCCAGTAGTCTCTGTCATGAGGGCCTATCAAAAATGATAAGATTGGTATGGCATATTCATACATATTTTACTGTACTAAAGTCACAGATTTACACATTTATCTCCCCAAGTAGGCTCTGGATCTTCAAGTTTCAGTATCAAGGACAAGACAGGGTATGTGGTAAATGGTCATTAAATGGTTTTTGAGTGAATGAATGAATTAAAAGTGAATTGGTATAACAGTAGTTGGCCAAACAGACTCACTTGCTTCTTTTAAAAAAACATTTAAAAAATTAAATTAAAGTGATGCCTGGCTAGTTGAGTTAGAGAAAGCAGGTGAAGACAACATGAATCTTCTTTTCAATGTGAAAAACACACTTCATTTGTCTTTGAAATCCAAGCAATTTGTGAATTTGAGACACTAAGTATGAATTTGATTTCTCCTTGGGAAACTCAATCCTTTTCAGAAGTTAACTACACACCCTTGTGAAATTAATACATTGGGTTAAAGGAAAGAGAAAAAGAAATTATAATCATAACATATGAGCTTGGGATACAGTTGCATATTTTTTAACACAAAATTTGTATTAACCTTATTTCCCCTACAGTCAATGACGTTGCATTGAATTTTGAAGCAAGAAAGTAACATAAAATCCCTCAAATGACAAGGCATCAGAAATGCAGATTTAGTTATACTTTATTTGTGAAAATGTTCAGCCATTTTATTGGTCTGTAAAAGAACCATCGTCTGGGTCAAAAATGAATCCTACAGTCAAAGAATATTATATATTTTGGAAAAGAAAATCAGTAACATTCTCATTGAATATTGTAATGACACTTTTCTTCATAAAAGGTACATATTCTGTACTTTCCCACCTACAGCAGGTGTGTAAGTTATGCTTATTTACATTAAAAAAAAGTTATATGCTATGGCAAGAAAAACCCTTTCTCTTTCACTTTTACTAAACAACTGGAGAAAATTATCAAGTCTCTATAAAGTTGCCTATAAGTTGGAAAGTGAACATGTTCCATCTCCATTTATATTTTAGTGCATATTTTTAATATAAGTGAGAAAATGCATATAGCATTAGAGAATGTTTCATCAAATGTTTAAAAGATTTAAAAAATACAGAGCAGAGGGCAAAATATTGTGATGCATGAAACTGTTATAAAAGGAGAGAAATCCAGGCAAAGTTCTTTGTCATTCTGCAGAGTCACAAAAAATGAACTTTCGGTACCTGTCCACGTTCAGGATTTTTCCCTTAATCTTTTGTGTGTGAACATAGTGATAATCTTAGTACTAAGATACCAATACCAACTGGGTAGGGATATAGTTGCATATTAAAAAAAACTTTGAATAAAAATTTCCTTATGAAGGATTTAACCAAGGTAATTATGGGATTTGACAGCTCTGGGACTTGGAGGTTATCATCCTTCAGCGGATCATTTTGGGGATCATAGCCAAGTCCTGTAAGTAGGTAGGTGAAATGATGAAATTTTGGTGTTGAATTATTTAAAAACTTGCTTTTTAAATACATGCTGTATTACAATGGTCTTGCATTCTTATTAGGAGGCTCTTTCTAGAATGTCTTTCCGAATCTATGTTGTCAGTTTAGAAGAAGATGCTTGCCTTCCTGTTTGTTATGACAGGTAGACATGGCTCCAGTTCACTTGTACATTGTATCAAATCACTGAGGCATATGTTAACCACATTCAATGACATTTTTTTATTAAGGTATTATTGATATACACTCTAATGAAGGTTTCACATGAAAAAACCATGTAGTTACTACATTTACCCATATTTTCAAGTCCGTACCCATACCCCAATGCAGTCACTGTCCTTGGGTATAGTAAGATGCTGCAGATTCACTATTTGCCTTCTCTGTGCTACACTGTTTTCCCCGTGATCCCCCACACCATGTGTACTAAACAAAATACCCGCCAATCCCCTTCTCCCTCCCTCCACATCTACCCTCCCACACCCCTCCCCTTTGGTAACAACTAGTTCCTTCTTGGAGACTCTGAGTCTGCTGCTATTTTGTTCCTTCAGTTTTGCTTCATTGTTATACTCGACAAATGAGGGAAATCATTGGCACTTGTCTTTCTCCGCCTGACTTATTTCACTGAGCATAATATCCTCCAGCTGCATCCATGTTGTTGTAAATGGTAGGATTTGTTTCCTTCTTATGGCTGAATAGTATTCCATTGTATATATGTACCACCTCTTCCTTATCCATTCATCTACTGATGGACACTTAGGTTGCTTCCATATCTTGGCTTTTGTAAAAATTGCTGCAATAAACGTAGGGATACATATGTCTTTTTGAATCTGAGAAGTTGTATTCCTTGGGTAAATTCCAAGGAGTGGGAATCCCGGGTAAAATGGTATTTCTATTTTTGTTTTTTTGCAGAACCTACATATTGCTTTCCACAGTGGTTGAACTAGCTTACATTCACACCAGCAGTGTAGGAGGGTTCCCCTTTCTCTGCATCCTTGCCAGCATTTGTTGTTCTTAGTCTTTTGGATGCTGGCCATCCTTACTCTTGTGAGGTGATATCTCATTGTGGTTTTAATTTGCATTTCCTTGATGATTAGTCATGTGGAGCATCTTTTCATGTGTCTCTTGGCCATCTGAATTTCTTCTTCGGAGAACTGTCTCTTCATATACTCTGCCCATTTTTTAATCGGGTTATTTCCTTTTTGGGTGTTGAGGTGTGTAAGTTCTTCTTATATTTTGGATGTTAACCCCTTCTCGGGTATTTACAAATATATTCTCCCATACTGTAGGATGCCTTTTTGTTCTGTTGATGGTGTCCTTTATCATACAGAAAGTTTTTAGTTTGATGTAGTCCAATGAGTTCATTTTTGCTTTTGTTTCCCTTGCTCCAGCAGATGCGTTCAGGAAGCAGTTGCTCATGCTTATATTCAGCAGATTTTTGCCTATGTTGTCTTCTAAGAGTTTTATGGTTTCACGACTTACATTCAGGTCCTTGATCCATTTCGAGTTTACTTTTGTGTATGGGGTTAAACAATAATCCAGTATCATTCTCGTGCATGTAGCTGTCTAGTTTTGCCAACACCAGCTGTTGAAAGAGGCTGTCATTTCCCCATTGTATGTCCATGGCTCCTTTATCATATATTAATTGACCATATGTGGTTGGGTTTATATCAGTGCTCTCTAGTGTGTTCCATTGGTCTATGGGTCTGTTCTTGTGCCAGTACTAAATTGTCTTGATTACTGTGGCTTTGTAGTAAAGCTTGAAGTTGGGGAGCATAATCCCCCCAACTTCCTTCTCAGGACTGCTTTGGCTATTTGGGGTCTTTTGTGGTTCCATATGAATTTTACAACGATTTTCTCTAGTTTGTTGAAGAATGCTGTTGGTATTTTGATAGGAATTGCATTAAATCTGTAGATTTCTTTAGGTAGGATGGCCATTTTGACAATATTAGGTCTTCGTATCCATGAGCATGGGATGTGTTTCTATTTATTGGTATCTTCTTTAATTTCTCTCATGAGTATCTTGTAGTTTTCAGAGTATAGGTCTTTCACTTCCTTGGTTAGCTTTATTCCTAGGTATTTTATTCTTTTTGATGCAACTGTGAATGAAATTGTTTTCCTCATTTTTCTCTCTGCTAGTTCATAGTTAGTGTATAGGAATGTCACAGATTTCTGTGTATTAATTTTGCATCCCACAAGTTTGCTGAATTCAAATATTAGATCTAGTAGTTTTGGAGTGGATTCTTTAGGGTTTTTTATGTACAATAGCATGTCATCTGCAAACAGGGACAGTTTAACTTCTTCCTTGCCAATCTGGATGCCTTTTATTTCTTTGTGTTGTCTGATTGTTGTGGCTAGGACCTCCAGTACTACGTTGAATAGAAGTCGGGAGAGTGGGCATCCCTGTCTTCTCCCCAATCTTAAAGGAAAAGCTTTCAGCTTCTTGCTGTTAAGTATAATGTTGGCTGTGGTTTTTTCATATATGGCCTTTATGATGTTGAGGTACTTGCCCTCTATACTCATTTTGTTGAGAATTTTTATCACGAATGGATATTGAATTTTGTCAAATACTTTTTCAGCATCTATGGAGATGATCACATCGTTTTTGTCCTTCTTTTTGTTGATGTGGTGGATGATGTTGATGGATTTTCGAATGGTGTGCCATCCTTGTGTCGCTGGAATAAATCCTACTTGATCATGATGGATGATCCTTTTGATGTATTTTTGATTTCGGTTTGCTAATATTTTGTTGAGTATTTTTGCATCTCTGTTCATCAGGGATATTGCTCTGTGATTTTCATTTTTTGTGGTGTCTTTGCCTGGTTTTGGTATTAGAGTAATGCTGGCCTCATAGAATGAGTTTGGAAGTATTCCCTCTTCTACCCTTTGGAAAACTTTAAGGAGGATAGGTATTAGGTCTTCACTAAATGTTTGATAAAATTCAGCAGTGAAGTCATCTGGTCCAGTCGTTTTGTTCTTAGATAGGTTTTTGATTACCAGTTCAATTTCGTTGCTGGTAATTGGTCGGTTCAGATTTTCTGTTTCTCTCTGGGTCAGCCTTGGAAGGTTGTATTTTTCTAGAAAGTTGTCCATTTCTTCTAGGTTATGCAGTTTGTTAGCATATAATTTTTCATAGTATTCTCTAATAATTCTTTGTATTTCTGTGGTGTCCATAGTGATTCTTTTCTCATTTCTGATTCTGGTTATGTGCGTAGACTCTCTTTATTTCTTGATAAGTCTGGCTAGGGGTTTATCTATTTTGTTTATTTTCTCAAAGAGGCAGCTCTTGCTTTCATTGATTCTTTCTATTGTTTTATTCTTCTCAATTTTATTTATTTCTGCTCTAATCTGTATTATGTCCCTCCTTCTACTGACTTTGGGCCTCATTTGTTCTTCTTTCTCTGGTTTTGTTAACTGTGAGTTTAGACTGCTCATATGGGAATGTTCTTCTTTCCTGAGGTAGGCCTGTATTGCAATATACTTTCCTCTGAACACGGCCTTCGCTGTGTCCCACAGATTTTGTGGTGTTGAATTATTGTTGTCATTTGTCTCCATATATTGCTTGATCTCTGTTTTTATTTGGTCATTGTTCCATTGGTTATTTAGGAGCATGTTGTGAAGCCTCCGTGTTTGTGGGATTTTTCATTTTCTTTGCATTATTTATTTCTAGTTTCATGCCTTTGTGGTCTGAGAAACTGTTTTGTACAATTTCAAATTTTTGAATTTACAAAGGTTCTTTTTGTGGCCTAGTATATGATCTATTCTTGAAAATGTTCCATGTGCACTTGAGAAGAATGTGTATTCTGCTGCTTTTGGGTGTAGAGTTCTGTAGATGTCTGTTAGGTCCATCTGTTCTATTGTGTTGTTCAGTGCCTCTGTCTCCTTACTTACATTCTGTCTGGGTGATCTGTCCTTCAGAGTGAGTGGAGTGTTGAAGTCTCCTAGAATGAATCCATTGCGTTCTATTTCTCCTTTTAATTCTGTTAGTATTTGTTTCACATATGTAGGTGCTCCTGTTTTAGGTGTGTAGATATTTATAATGGTTATATCTTCCTGTTGAATTGACCCTTTTATCATTATGTAATGTCCTTTTTTGTCTCTTGTAACTTTCTTAGTTTTGAAGTCTATTTTGTCTAAAACAAGTACTGCAACTCCTGCTTTTTTCTCCCTATTAGTTGCATGAAATATTTTTTGCCATCCCTTCACTTTCAGTCTGTGTATGTCTTTGGGTTTAAAGTGAGTCTCTTGTAGGCAGCATGTAGATGGGTCTTGCTTTTTTATCCATTCAGTGACTCTATGTGTTTTGACTGGTGCATTCAGACCATTTACATTTAGGGTGATTATCAATAGGTATGTACTTATTGGCATTGCAGGCTTTAGATCGGTGGTTACCAAAGGTTCAAGGTTAACTTCCTCACTATCTAAAAGTCTAGCTTAACTCAATATGGTATTACAAACACAATCTAAAGGTTCTTTTTTTTTTCTTCCTCCTCCATTATTATTATTATTTTTTACCTTGGTATATGATAGAGGTGGTCTTTTAATCACCAGAGAACAAGGTGCTTACAGGCATCTTAGGATGAAATACTGGGAAAGGCAACAGGAAGCAATTTTGTAAGACTCTTCTTATAAACATGAAGCTGGTCCAAATGTCAAATATGACTCCCTCTCTGACGTTTCGTTAGACCCGGTTTGGTTTCAGATGTCTTGGCGCTCTCTGCCACCAGGTGGCACCTGGAAGATGGCAGGTGCCTGAGGGACGCATGCACAGTGCCCCTAGGTTTAGCCTTTGGTTGTAAGCTTGTGCACACGTGCTCGCACACTGCCTTTATCGGCAGCGGCAACACTCACGCACTGTCACGTGCACTCCCATGCCATATTCCTCTTTCTCTGGGAGCGACCGAGCTGATCCTGTGGTCTGAGATGTCCGAGCTGCCTGTGGACTGCAGTATCCCTCACGCTGACGTGGAGAATGGGCACCACGACGCCCCACAGGCAGAGGTAGGCGGTGGGCCGCAGAAACCGACCTGGGTGCGGCCTGAGGAACCTGGGGAAGGTCTGATGATGGCGGTCAGGGAAGTTCCAGTGTCGGCAGCTGGGATGGTGGAGGTCGCCGAACAGCAGTTCTGTTGCGTCTACCAGCAGCTCTACCTGATTGCTCTGGGCAGAGTGCAAGTGTTTGAATGCCACGGGAGATTTGCAGAAGCCCGCAGAGCCAGGGAAGCAGCGGTTGATGCCGAGTATCCGCTGAATCCCCAGAGGACGGATTTTGATATTTTAACATTTACCATAGCTCTGACTGCATCTGAAGTGATCGATCCTCTGGTAGAAGAACTTGGTTGTGATAACGTGTATCAATAGAGAATAGTTTGGTCACGAAACTGCTTCCAGAAGAACCTCTGTACTCAAGACAGCCTTATGCCAATCCTGGAACTCTAATTTAAAAAGTTAGTTGTATGGGAATAAGGCAGTGCACAGTTGAGAAAACACAGAAGGAATCTTCTCGTGAAAAACACCAGAAAAGAAAAAACAAGCTGAAACTGTTAGGACTCCTCTATTGTTCTTTGGGTTCGTGACTGATGGGGATTCTTCTCTGTGTGTTTGGAAATGTCTTTCAAAATAGCTTCACTAAAAAGTGAAGAATGGTTCTATAAAATTGAGACTTGATAAAGAAATGTTGCCAGTAATAAAACTCATGATGAGGAAAGTATCAACTAGCGATAGTAGGAATAAGGAGTCAGAGCTGTGTTATCAGACTGGAAGACAGGAGCGAACCTGCAATTGTCAGAAAATGTGTTCTCTTTGTGTCAGATTCAACAGAAATTTTTAGTGTATAGATTTTATTTTCTGAGACAGTTCCAATGACAAACATAGTAAATGCTGTATATATTACAAAATAAATCGTGTTTGAGAATATATGAAATTGCTGATTCTTTTTTCTTTCATTCAATTTCTAATACAAACATTTCTGGTAAATTTCGTACACTATTAAAAACACAACATACTGGTTTTTTTTCTTTCTCCCTTCTTCCTCCTCCATCTTTGTATATTATGAATCATATTCTGTACTCTTTGTCTTCCCTTGGGTGACATCTGTTTAGACTTAGGATACTTCCATCTATAGGAGTCCCTCCAAAATACACTGTAGAGATGGTTTGTGGGAGGTATATTCTCTCAGCTTTTGCTTATCTGGAAATTGTTTAATCCCGCCTTCAAATTTAAATGATAATCTTGCTGGATAAGGTATTCTTGTTTCAAGGCCCTTCTGCTTCATTGCATTAAATACATCATGCCACTCCCTTCTGGCTTGTAAGGTTTCTGCTGAGAAGTCTGATGATAGCCTGGTGGGCTTTCCTTTATATGTGATCTTATTTCTCTCTCTGGCTGCTTTTAATAGTCTGTCCTTATCCTTGATCTTTCCCATTTTAATTATTATATGTCTTGGTGTTGTCTTCCTTGGGTCCCTTGTGTTGGGAGATCTGAGCATCTCCATGGCCTGAGAGACTATCTCCTTCCCCAGGTTGGGGAAGTTTTCAGCAACTACCTCCTTAAGACACTTTCTATCCCTTTTTTTCTCTCTTCTTCTTCTGGTACTCCTATAATGTGAATATTGTTCCGATTGGATTGGTCACACTGTTCTCTCAATATTATTTCATTCTTAGAGATTCTTTTTTCTCTCTGTGCCTCAGATGCTTTGTATTCCTCTTCTCTAGTTTCTATTTCATTTATCGTCTCTTGCACCATATCCAATCTGCTTTTAATACTGTCCATTTTGCTCTCCGGTGATTGGATCTCCGACCGGAATTCATTCCTGAGTTCTTGAATATCTTTCCGTACCTCCATGAGCATGTCAATGATTTTTATTTGGAACTCCCTTTCAGGAAAAGTCATGAGGTCGATGTCATTTAAATCTTCCTCAGGAGTGGCATTAATAATTTTACTCTGAACCAGATTCCTTTGGCGTTTCATATTTGTATATGGTGCCCTCTCTAGTGCCCAGAAGCTCTACTACCTGGAGCTGCTCAACCACTGAAGCATTGTCAGGGGTCACAGAGGAGTGGTATTGGTGCCTGGGGGTAGGAAAGAGCTGTTTCCTGCTACCTGGTTGCTATGCCTGTCTCCATTGCATGATCCAGTGGGCTGAGCACACAGGTATAAGCCACTATGCTTTGCCTTTGTAGTTTCTGTAGACAGATCTACCCTCTGGCTGGCCTAATGCCAGGGTACGGTTTGCGAGTTTGCGAGCCAGGTGGGGCTGACTGGCATAAAGGTGCAGTAGGCTGCGTATCATGGAGAGGGTCCTTGGAGCTGTGTAGCCAGCCTGGGAGCTGTGCATCTCTAAGGAGGAAGATGGTCTAAGGAGGAAGATTTCTTTTTCCTCCTTAAATATGAGAGTCTATATGGCAAAGCTCCCAACCTGCTGGGCAGAGTGCACCTGGACAATATTGTCTATCTCTCCTTTCTCCTGAGCAGTACGCTCTGTGCAATCCTTGCCCCTTCAGCAGCCCTCTTGCTAAGGGCTTCTTTATTAGGAAGTCTCTCTGACTGCCCGCCTTTCTTTTGTCCCAGAGCAGCTGGATATGGATCCCTGCTTTCCACCAGCAGCTGTAATCTTAGTCTCTCCAGGAATTCTGCCTGTGTTAGCTTTCCAACCCCCTAATTATGAGAGTATCAAGCAAGCACCATGGAATGTACGTTTGTGATCCCAGAACAGATCTCTGGAGTTAGGTATTCAGCAGTCCCAAATCTCCACTCCCTCCCTGCTCCGTTTCTCTTCCTCCTGCAAGTGAGCTGGGGTAGGGGAAGGGCTTGGGTCCTGCCAGGCCACAGCTTTGGTACGTTACCCTGTTCTGTGAAGTCTGCTTTTTTCTCCAGGTGTATGCAGTTTGGCAAAGTCCTCTTTCCTGTTGCTCCTTCAGGATTAGTTGTATTAATTATATTTTCATATTATATGCGATTTTAGGAGGAAGCTTGTGTCTCATGCCTCATGCCGCCATGTTTAATCCCTCCTCAATGACACTTAACATTTGAATTTAGTTGGACTCTGTAGAACCCTTCCTACCCCTTCTGCCTCTCAAGGTGGTATTACGATCAAGGCTCTGAAGTATGCTTTAGAAGTCAGGAATCCACAGTGAAGCAGCACAGTGGAGAGACGGCCATGGTGGAAGTACACACCACTTCTATAACCAGGGCCAAACACGCTGCTGGTGTGCCGTGCATGGTAGGTTTGCCTTCTCTAGTGACAGGCGTCCCTTGCTTTGGGCTCATGAGGCACCCGACCTTTTGACACCCAGGTTAAGCATGTCTAATTGTGTATACTTTGCTGGTCATGTGGCCATGACATTTGCTTTTCCCCTTTCCGAAGGCAGGGATGGATAAATACTAATTATATTGATTGGCAAGTTCATTGCTCATTAACTGCCAGATATAAGCCTAAGAGGACTGCTCCAGTTATGGTTTTTAGAGTCTACAGTTATTTAAGTGCAACTATCATCCAGCTACATCTTGAAGTACAGTGAATCTAGGCTCCTGCTGCAATTAAAACTGTACCTTTGAGTTAAACCAAGTGATAACTGTATCTCTGAAGGTGGAGAGGCAGCAGAAGCTGGGGTGAACCAGGCTAGCTTAAATCCCCTCCCCAAGGCTGGCTTGGCCACTTGTTACAGGGCAGTTGACCTATTAACAGTAAGGTGGGGCAGGGGTGTGCTCTGGGCTGGAGGGTGTTGTGCAGAACCAGCCAGGCCTGGTCCCATCTCTCACCTGTCCTGCAGGTGAGGAGCCGGAATGCAAGGAATTCACAGCCAGGCTGCAGTACGTCAAAGTGGGGAAGTGTAAGTCTGAGGAGATAGTGGACATCCATTACTGCCACGTAAGGGCTCCCTGACTTTGGTCATGCCCAGGTGGGGAGGCTGTCGCCTTGTTTGGCCACATCTCTTTAGTTACATTTTAGAAGGATCTGGAAAATTCACAGGGAGAAGTAAAAGGAACTGAAGGTTTTTTTTTGTTGTTGTTGTTAAAGCAAATGTTTTATTGAAGTAAGTGGGAACTTTTGACCCCCAAAGAAAGTACTGAGGGAGGTTTCAACAAGTTGTTTACAAAGAATGGAGGGTTATTTATGGAGGAAGGGAGTCGTGTTTCTTGAAACTTGGTCAGACACGCAGAGACACAGCAGCTAGAGGGATGCGGGTATGATGTTAGGGAAGGAGAGGGGACAGTTCAGACTTCCCTCAGACCTACCTTTACAAACTGCCTCACTGTCCTGGGTTTCTCTGGACGTGGCAAGGCTGGCCTGACTGGGAGGAGGGAAGGTGGAGGGAGCAGGCTGTCCCAGGGTCCTCCCCACCCTGGGGTCCCCCAGCATCGTGATGCACGGCCTCTCTCTGTGCCACTGCAGGGCAAATGTGCCAGCAAAGCCTTGTACTCCATCGACACGGAGGACGTGCAGGACCAATGCTCCTGCTGCTCACCCACACAGACAGAGCCCATGCAGGTGCCCCTGCGCTGCCCCAATGGCTCCGTCGTCTACCACGAGGTCCTCAATGCCCTGTGCTGCAGGTGCTCCCCCAGGAAGTGCAGCAAGTGAGGGCCCTGCCACCGCTCTGGACACCCGCCATCGCCAGCCTTGGCCTCACTGGCCCAGAGTGCTGCTTCGTCCTCCACGTGCTCCGCTCCTGGGCCCTCCCAGACCCACAATAAAGGCCAATTTCTCATCTGGCAAAAGGCTGATGGTTCAGTGTCTTCTGGGCTGAGAGGACACTGGTAGGCTGGGCTGGAGTCTGGATACTGGTTCTGAGGAGAAAGCTCAGGCCCTGCCAGCCTCTGGGGAAAAGCTGTGACTTTGCCTTCATGGGGTGGGGAGGGTGCAGAGTGGTCAAGGGCCTCCTCAGAAACTCAGCACAGGGGCCTGGAGGAAAATGGATGTGCTCATGAACACTGGGGTCCCCATCTCTGAATCCAGGGGCTTCTGAGCAAAGCAGAGGGGTGCCCTGGAGCCAAGCTTCTGCCGAGATAGACTCAGCTACCACCAGTGTGGCTGACGTCGTGGAGGAGTTTGACCAGGTGTGCAAAGATGTCTTTGAGCCCTTGGCTGGTCACGTTCCTGTGCACCATCAGTGGCCCTTGAGTGAGGAAAGATGCTGAGGACTGAGGGGACTGGAAGGAGGTGCTGGCGGGTACAGAAGCATGGTCCCTCCCATCACAGGCTCAGCCAGAGGGGGAGCCCAGACTTGGCGGCAGGCCTGGCCTCCACGCATGTCTGTGCCCAACTATGTGGCCTCAAATAAGCAACCTAGTGGTTCTCAGACTTAAAGTTTTCTCACCTGGAAAGCATGGATGTTTGTCTAACTCAGGGGTTGGAAGTTAAAACAAGCCTGTAAATCTGAGGGTAACTGAGAATTGCTCTATAATAATGTAAGAAGCCACAAGAATAAAAGTGGGGAAAATCAAGGTGCAAAGGAGCTAATGTGTCTCTACCGCCAGCAGCAGAGCATTAAGCGTTCTTTGTTCTGAGGCACAAGAGAGCTGAGTCTCTTGTCCGCACATGCAGACACCAAAGCCCTGCGTAAAAGACACCCTTTAGTGGAAGGGGCAAAGGTGCAGATAAGCTCAAACTTCACTGAGTCCCCAGACCACTAACTGGTGCTGCTACTCTCAAGGAAAGATTGTCATTCCTTACAATTTATGAAAAAAGTTTACACGTATATGCTGGCAAGATGGTAGAGACTTGAGTTGGGGAGAGAGTGCCCACGAGAGTAAGGGGAATGTTCTGGACGTGTGATGGGAATTTGATGGAGAGTAGGGACTTTGACACCTAATCCACTACCCCTTTTCTGCCCCTTTAGAGAGGATGGAAAAAGCTCAGAGAACTTGAGTAACTTGCCAAAGGTCACACAGTTTCTCAGTGACCAGGTTCAGAACCTTGACGTCTGAGCAAGAACTCCCAGGCCACTCCACCAGAGCCACGCCATCCCAGATTCATCCTTGCTGTCGTGGGGACCAGTGGCTGCTGCGTCGCTAGGTCTCAACGCCTCTGTTACTGCGGGAGAATAACAGGGAAGATGCATTACAGGCAAATGGCATGCGCTGTGTTGGGCCATTTTGGCGCACAGTTTAGTAGGGTAGAAGTTTTATATAACTACTCAATAATTAAAAGGTTGTCATCTCCCCACCCATCGTCCTGCTTCTAACTCTGAGTAGCCTCTAAGTCTCTGTGGGGAACCAGATCCAGGGGAGGGGAATGACCTGTCCCTCTTCTGACTGATGCCTGACACTACCTGGGGTGTGAGCCTCAGAGAAACTCAGAGGGGTGTCTACCTCTTCAGCATGAGGTGTCAGTGTTCCAACTGCTTGTCCTCCATAGCATGAATTTCTCCTGACATTTACCAATATGACAATTCACTATCAAGATAAAAACAGAATCAGAAAATGGCATGCTGACAAAAAAAAAAAAAAAAAAGGGCAGGCAGCAGCATAGAAAGGCTGCAGAAAGAGGAACTGGGAGTGGGTTCTCTCCGCAGTGGCAGCCTTCCCTTCTTCTGCAGGTTCTGCCCCTGCTCTCAGGGACTCTCTCGTTTGCTCATCCTCAGACCAGATGAGACAGTGCCCCCCAAAAGTGATAGTTTTAGAGGGAGTCAGCAGGAGGGATACTGGGACCAAGGGACTGAGAAAGTGATGGAGAGAGAGAAGAAGGGGATGGATGGAGGAACCTTGGTGGAAAGGTTTCCAAGCCTCTGCGCACTGAAAAGACACAGAGAAGGGGTCGCAGAAGTGAATGGGGAGAACAGAGGAGGGCATTTCTCGGGGGAGGAAGAAACTGAATAGCAAGGTGTTGGGAGCACAGACTCTGGAGCACGCTGCCTGTTTTGGGGTCCCAGCCTATGTCCTAAAGGTCAAGTTGCTTGACCTTTTACACGGCCCTCTCCTCATCTGTAAAATGGGCATACTGCAGCTAGCAGTAGACTCATAGACTTGTTAGGACTGTACAGTTACCGTGGGTAAAGCTCTGAAAAGGGTGCCTGAGGAAGAGGAGGTCCTGTGTGAACATCAGCCATGATTACTCCGGTGGCCAGAGTGAAGCCCCGATTGGGACATGACGTTTTTGTTTTCTTTCTGCTCTGCCCCTGCCTCATTCTGCGCTGTCTACTCCCGCGTGCTGTCTCAGGTTCCTCACCTATAAAGTGAGGGCAGTCACCACCAGCCTCCCTTATCAGTGGAGGGGCTGACGTTCTTCAGGCGGAAGAATAAATAGCACAATTGACTTAATGGAATACCTTTTCATTTTGGGGTCCCTGGTGTTAATGAACTTGCTTAGCTTCAGGGCGTCTTAGAAAGGTGGAGTCCGTCATCCAGAATGGTGTTTGGAGGTGTTTTCTTCCCTCCCTCCCCACTGGCACCGAACCGTTTCCCGAGAGAGAGCCCTTCTCCCGTCCTGTGGGCTGGAGCTTCCAGCGTCCCGGCTCCAGGCAGTCCCAGCTCCTCCCCAGGGGCGCCCACGAGCCCCACCCCTCCTGCGGCCGCCGGCAGCCCCGCTTTTCCCGTCCCACCTGTCCCGGAGCACGTCTCCACTCCTGCGCCTTTCAGTCTAGGAAAACGTGGGGACGGCTGGCGGCGCGGCCGAGTGCAGGCAGGTGCGCGGACAATCCCCTGAACGGGGCGGCGGGAAGGCGGCTTAGTGGGCGGGATTGCAAACTGAGCAGCCGGACGGTTCTCAGGAGAATCCGGCTGAACGTTCCCACCCGAACCAGGTTAGGCGGCATCTCCGCGGGCCGAGGACCCCTCAGCTTCTTGACCCGAGCGCGTCCAGGACTCGGCGGGCGGGCGGCGGGCACGGGAGGAGCGGGCGGCCGCCGGCGAGGGGCGGCCCCGCCAGACGGAGCGGAGCCGCGGCGGAACGAGCCTCGGGCGGAGTAAGCCTCGCGCCCTGTGTGCCCGCGCCACGGCCGCCCCCGGGCCGCGTGCTGAGTGTTCCCTGTCCGCCCGGCTCCGGGCGTCCAGCAAGTTGCTAGCGGAAGAGAGGCTGGGAGGAAGGCGACGGGATCCGACTCCTGCCCTTTGGGACTGGTGACCCCTACGTGAGCCTGGCGCGCCAGGGGCGGGGGGCTGACCCCTTTCCCCCAGGGGAGGGAAGCTGAGGGACGCTGAGGGGCGCCGGGGCAATTTCTGCAACACTTACTGTTTATCAAGGAGAGAGACGGCAGGACAGGAGGCGGAGGAGGGTGCAGCGGGTTTTGGTGACCCATTACCAATTCCTACCCCTTCGTTGTTGCCTCCTTGTCGTTGGATATTTAGCTTACCTGATTTGAGGGTAAGCAAATCACCGAGGTTTAATTCAGAAACAGCCTGCTGAGGATAGGGGTTCGAATTCACCTGCAGCGGCCTTGACCTGGTCGTCCTGGGAGTGTCCTCGGTTTCAGGAGAGTCCTCAAGCCTGACCTCAGTCTGCCCCCACGAAGGGCACTGACATCCCAGGCACAGGGACACACAGGCACGGCTTTCAGGGCCTTTTCATAGAGCAAAAGCAAAACCAGGTGGACATGGGGGGAGGACGCCGTCATTCTGCTACACCTCCCACCTTATACTGAGTATGCAGATGTTTAGGGCGGGGCTGACCTTGCCTGGAGAGGTATCTCCTTGGTGTCTTGTTTCTGGTCTGGTGGTTGTTAAGAGAGGCGTGAAGTGGGGAGGTGCCCACTCTGTTGGCATGAACTGTGAGTGGAAGGGATGGGAACGTAAGTGTCAGTCATGGTCCTGACATTTTGTGAGCGAGCGTGGAGAGATACCTCCAAGGGTCATGTGGACTCTGGTCCAGGGCAGAAGGTCTCTGAGCCAGGTTAGATCTAACCTGAAGGCAAGTGGCAGGTGGAGAGAGGATCCTAGACAGGGTGGGGGCTCTCCCAGAGGACTGTGGTACTCTGGGCCCTCCACTTGCTTGGACTTTGTTCCTGGGACCTGACATGAGAGCCCTGGCCTATCTGTCTGTCCGCCTGCACCAGATGCTGGGCATCCAGGGCCCATTTGCTCCTCTCACTGTGCCTTGCCATGCACCTTCCTTTTGGGAGCCACGGCACCCTCTAATGCTGTGTGAGCTGCCTTTATGTGGGAACCACTGTGCCGGCTGCCTGAAGAGGCTGTGGGAGGGGTAGGGGTGGGTCCCAACACCACCCTCAGGTTCTGGTCTGGTTTCTCTGTGTACTTTTGCTGCCATCTTCCATTGTGGGGCAAGGTTAGAGGGCCAGAGGCAGTAGGGTATAAAGTGGAGCTTGTCTTTCATTTTCTCTAATGAGGACCCAAGTTTTTTGGAGCCCGCCCATCCTGTGGGCCTTTCTGCTGGCTGAGTGAAGCTTGTCCCCCCCTCTGTGTGGTGTTCCGAGAGCACACGGGGAACAGAAATGTGACCACTAGAGACGAGGATCCTGCCTCTAGTTACAAAACAGAATCAGTCTGTGATCAGAGGAGATGTATTTGAACAGAGATTGCATTAAATGAAGGCACAGGCTGTACAGGTAGATGGAGAATGATCTAGTAAAGGCATCATTAGTGCAAGGCCCTGTGGCAGGAATGGGCTTGGGCTGTCCAAAACTAGTGGGAAGCCCAGTGCCTGGAGCAGAGTGATCAAGAGGGAGGGTGGTCAGAGAGAGCCAGACCACGCAGTCTTGTAGCTCAGGTCATGTGTCATTGGCATTCAAAGAGGAAAGGAAGACTTAACATTTATCAAGCATCCAGTCTTCCAGACACTGTGCAAGGTACTTTGCCTCACAACTTTGGGGGTGAGTTTTAAGTCCATTTCACTGAAGAAGAACCTGGGGTTCAGAGAGGTTAAGAAATAGGCCTGTTACATTGTGTTAACCATCAAATAATCACAGAAGGATAAAGTTGGAATTCTAACTTGTTTTCCCCACCACCTCACCTTACTGCTTTTCTTCTGTTCATAAGAAGTCATCAGAAGGGAGGGTAGAGGCCAGCAGATGGGTGGGAAATGTGGGTGGAACGGGGCCTTATGGGAGGTATTAATTTTGCAAGGCTGTTAGGTAAATGCTGTGGTCAGAGTCCAGGCAAGCTGCACCTTGACACTATTTCCAGTCTGGAAGCATCATGGTTAGTTTATTTTGTGGGATCAAGCCCAAGAAGGCTGGTTGTTGTCACCAAACTCCCACGGTAATGTGCCTCTGTGAGGTGCACTGGGGACGTGCCTTAATGAGCACAGGTTACCTGAGTTCCACATCTGGGGCTTACAGATGCATGGGAACTGACCTGGTGACCACCCGGGGCAAAGATCTGCCCAGTGTGCTGATGGGCTCTAGCAAACCTGGCTCTGGGTTCTGTGCCCCTCTAAGTGCATGCAGCTCCAGTGAGTTCAGAAGACACCCAGCCTGACAGTAAGCCAAAAGTCATGCTCAGTGTTGGACTTACAAAGATCAACAAGGGCTCACACCTGCCTGTCAAGCCCTTACATTCTAGACTTTTGGAACTTGAAGATGATCTTAATACTTTAGCAGCCACATCCATTGTTGCTGGTTATGGGACGGAGAAGTTGAGGTCAAAGGCAGGCTTGTTCAGACCACGCCAACGAAATAAGCTGTGTCCACACTGCAGATATTTTAAGCTGTACTAGAGGTCATTGGCTCCTACTGACAACCCTGCCCTTCCCCCAGAAATTTGGAGGAAACAACTTTTAAGTCTGTCTGATAACCTTCTATCTACACTTCTGCTGAAACTACTAAAGGATTGCAGTTCTCACAATCAGCTGGTGTCAGATTCTCCTTTAGTTTAGCAAACACAAGTCTAGAGCACACATCTGTGTATCTTCTTTTTGTTTATTTTGGTATCATTAATGTACAATTACATGAGCAACATTATGGTTACTAGACTCCCCCCATTATAAAGTCCCCACCACATACCCCATTACAGTCACTGTCCGTCAGCGTAGTAAGATGCTCTAGAATCATCTAGAATCACTACTTGTCTTCTCTGCGTTGTACAGCCCTCCCCGTGGCCCCCTCTACATTATGTCTGCTAATCGTAATGCCCCTTTTTCCCTCTTATCCCTCCCATCCTCCCCAGTCTGCATCTTCTGACTTGTTCACTGACAAAGGGATAATTTGCACTTTCTACAGCCATTGATGCCTGTTATTCATCATAAGCTAATTAAAAATAGTTTAAAAAAATTAAAAAGTTGTCATACACATCCATTGTGAAAACATTTAAATACAAGTAAAAAAGAAAATAATAAAATAAGATAAAAAATGAAACATCAGTTTTTAATATTTTGGTGATTCTTCTTCATCCTAATTCCTTTTTAATCCATTTTTATTTTTGCTAATATTAGATAACTTTTTATTGCTGTTTATTATTTATTAATCTTCAAGCAATTTACAAAAAAGGAAAAGCCAGATACAAAAAATCTTAAACAAGGATAAATTAATAAATGAAGGTTGGGAGCATATTATTATATCACAAAGCATAGTTAATAATAGGTTCCGCAATTGAGCAAAACTGATCTATGTGCATCCAGTTAGGCAGGTCAGAAAAGAGACAATGTTACATGGGCCTCATTTGTGAAATAAAAGGAGACTAGTTCATCAACAATAAACTTTAAGAAGAATGTCACAGTGACATTACTGATATTTATATAAGACATTGCCCCACATAATGAGCTGTAGTTTCACTAGTAGGTTTTTAGAAAGAATATTACTTATCGTATGGGCAATTATTACATTGTTTCTGATTGTTTTAAAGGGTGTTCCTGCTTTATTCTTTTTGAGTCAAGTTTACCCCATTGTATCTTTAAAAATTCTTTTGCAAACCATTAGATAACCAATGAATGAGCTGAAACTCTTAATTTGAAAGTAGTAGTTTATATTATACAGAAAACTCAGTGGGAAATCATTCATGTAGACCAGGGACACTCAATACTTTTCCTGTTCTATTTAAGAAAGGCCACACAAGACTCTTGCATCAGGAACAGTTCTTATCCAAGTTTGCATCTGTTATCACTTCCCTTCAGACTGAAGAAGTTCCTTCAGCACTTCCTGGAGCGTGGTACTGCTGGTGACAAATTCTCTCAGCTTGTGTTTTTATGGAAAGTGTCTTTATTTCACTCTCATGTTTGAAGGACACTTTCATTGGATATAGAATAATGGGTTGACTTTTTTTTCCATTTTAGCATTTAGGTAACCCTCTGTTGGTCTTTGTTGTTTTGATGAAAAGTCAGCTTTAATTTATATTTTTATTTTATTCATGTAATATTTTAATTCATGTATTATTTTAATCTGGTAGCTTTCAAGATGTTATTTTTATTTCTGGTTTTCAACAGGTTGACTATAATGTGTCCAGGTATGATTTTCTTTGTATTTTTCTTACTTGAGTTTGCTGGCCTTCTTGAACCTGGAAGTTTTTCTATTTTATCAAATTTTGGGATGATTTCCTCACTATTTCTTCAATTATTTTTCTCCCCTATTTTCATTCTCTTGTTTTTCTAGAGCCCCACTCACATGTATATTAGAGAGCTTGATATTGTCCCACTGGTTCTTGAGGCTCTGTTAAATCTTTTCCAATCTTTAGCCCTCTGTTGTCTAGGTTAGATAATTTCTATTAATCTGTCTTTACCTTCACTGATCCTCTCTGCCTTCTTTGGTTTGCTCTGTTAACCTAATCCAATGAATTTTTCTTTTTAGTTACTGCAGTTTTGAGTACTAGGAAGTCCATTAAAAAAATAAGAGCTTTTTTGAGATATAACCACATACCATAAAATGCAGCCTTTAAAAGTATACAGTTTAGTAGTTTTTATTATATTCACAGCATTGTGCAACCATCACCACTAATTTTAGATTTTCATCATTCTAAGAAGAAACATCATACTCACTGACTGTCATTCACCTGTCTTAACTACTAATCTACTTTATGTCTCCATGGATTTGCCTATTCTGGACCTTTTATAAAAGTGGAATCATATAGTATATGGTGTTTTGCATCTGGATTCTTTCACTTAGCATAACATTTTCAGTGTGTAACTGTATTGTGACATGTATCAGTACTTCATTCCTTTTTTGGCTAACTAGTATTTCCTTATAGGGACAAACCACCTTTATTTATTTTTTTGCCGGTTGATGGACATTTGGATTTCCACTTTTTGGTCATTATGAATAATGCTACTTTGAATTTACAGGTACACAGAAGTTTTTGTTTGTTTAATTTCTCTTTGGTATATACCTAGGATTGGAATTGCTGGGCCATATGGAAACTATGTTTACCTTTTTTAGGAACTTCCAGAGGATTTTACAAAGTGGCTGCACCATTTTACATTCCCACCAGCAGTGTATTAAGATCCTAATTTCTCCACATCCTCACCAATACTTATTACTGTTCATCTTTTTTAGGATAGCCATTCTAATGGTATAAAGTAATATGTCATTGTGGATCTGATTTTCATTTCCCCAGTGACCTTATGTTGAACATTTTTTCCTGTGCTTATTGAATGTCTTTTGTATATCTTCTTTGTAGAAATATTTATTCATATCCTTTGCTCATTTTAGAATTAGGTTGTCTTTTTATTGTTGAGTTGTAAAAATTCTTTATGTATATTGGATACAGACCCCTATCTGATATATGACTTAAAATATTTTCTCCTGTCTGGTGGGTTGTATATTCATTATGTTAATAGTGTCTTTTGAAGTAGTTTTAATTTTGATGAAGGACGGTTTGTCTATTTTTTCTTTGATTGCTTGTGCTTTTGATATAATAGCTAAGAAACTGTTGACTAACCCAAGGTAATAAAGATTTACTCCTACGTTATCTTCTAATAGTTTTACAGTTTTAGCTATTGCATTTAGGTCTGTGATCAATTTTTCAAAAACTTAATTTTTATGTGTGGTGTGAGGAAAGGGCCCAACTTCCTTCTTTTGCATGTGACTATCCAATCGGCCCAGTACCATGTCCCTATTTCTATCCCCACTTCTTGGTACCTTTGTTGAAATTCAAGTTTATTTCTGAAATCCCAATTCTATTGATTGATCTGTATGTCTATCCTTATGCCAGTACCATAGTAGCTTTGTAGAAAGTTTTGAAATCAGAAAGTATGAGGCCAATTACATTTGTTTTTGTTTGTATTTTCTATTTCTCTGCATAGTTCTATAGTTCTTTTACTCATTGAGATCATAGTTTTTTAAAAATTAAAGTATCATTGATATACAATCTTATGAAGTTTTCACAGGAACAACATTGTGGTTTCAACATTCACTCATATTATCAAGTCCTCACTGCCCCCAGTGCAGTCACTGTCTATCAGCATAGTAAGATGCTATAGAGTCATTACTTGTCTTCTTCATGCTGTACTGCCTTCCCTGTGACCTACCTACATTGCAATTGGTAATTATAGTGCCTCTTAATCCCCTTCGCCCTCCCCACCCTCTCTCCCCAACCCTTCCCTTTGAGAACCAGTAGTCCCTTCTTGGAGTCTGTGAGTCTGCTGTTTTGTTCCTTCAGTTTTGCTTTGTTGTTATACTTCACAAATGAGTGAAATCATTTCGTACTTGGTCTTTCTGTGCCTGGCTTATTTCACCAAGCATAATACCCTCTAGCTCCATCCATGTTGCTGCAAATGGTATAAATTTTTATTTTTATGGCTGAATAGTATTCCATTGTGTATATATGTACCACATCTTCTTTATCTATTCAGCTATTGATGGACACTTTGGTTGCTTCCATATCTTGGGTATTGTAAATACTGCTGCAATAAACATAGGGGTGCATATTGCATATGTCTTTTTGAATCAGGCATCTTGTTTCCTTTGGGTAAGTTCCTAGGAGTGGAATTCCTGGGTCAAATGGTATTTCTGTTTTTAGCTTTTTGCAGAACCTCTATATTGCTTTCCACAATGGTTGAACTAATTTACATGTCCACCAACAGGGTAGGAGGATTCCCCTTTCTCCACATCCTCACCAGCATTTGTTGTTGTTTGTCTTTTCAATGTTGGCCATCTTAACTGGTGTGAGGTGATAACTCATTGTGGTTTCAATTTACATTTCTCTGATGATTAGTGATGTGGAGCATCTTTTCATGTGCCTGTTGGCCATTCGAATTTCTTCTTTGGAGAAGTGTCCCTGTTCAGATCCTCTGCCCACTTTTTAATTGGGTTATTTGTTTTTTGGGTATTAAGGCATGTGAACTCGTTATATATTTTGAATGATAACCCCTTATCAGATAAGTCATTTATGGATATTTTCTCCCATACTCCCATTCTCCCAGATGCATTTTTGTTCTGCTGATGGTGTCCTTTGCTGTACAGAAGCCTTTTAGTTTGATGTAGTGTCATTTGTTCATTTTTGCTTTTGTTTCCCTTGCCTGAGGACATGTGTTCAGGAAAAAGTTGCTCATGTTTATATTCAACAGATTTTTGCCTATGTTTTTTTCTAAGAGTTTAATGGTTTCATGACTGAATTCAGGTGTTTGATCCATTTTGAGTTTACTTTTGTGTACGGGGTTAGACAATAATCCAGTTTCATTCTCTTACATGTAGCTGTCCAGTTTTGCCAACACCAGTTGTTGAAGAGGTTTCCATCTCCCCACTGTATATCCATGGCTTCCTTATCATATATGTGTGGGTTTATATCTGGGCTCTATATTCTGTTCCATTGATCTAGGGATCTGTTCTTGTGCCAGTGCCAAATTTTGAATACTGTGGCTTTGAGGTAGAGCTTGAAGTGTGGAAGGGTAATGCCCCAGCTTTGTTCTTCCTTCTCAGGATTGCTTTGGCTATTCAGGGTCTTTTGTGGTTCCATATGAATTTTAGAACTATTTCTTCTAGTTTGTTGAAGAATACAATTGGTATTTTGATAGGGATTGCATTGAATCTGTATATTGCTTAGTTAGGATGGCCATTTTGACAATATTAATTCTTCCTATCCATGAGCATGGGATGTATTTCCATTTATTGGTGTCTTCTTTGTCTCACGAGTGTCTTGTAGTTTCCAGGGTACAGGTCTTTCACCTCCTTGGTTAGGCTTATTCCTAGGTATTTTATTCTTTTTGAAGCAATTGTAAACGTAGTTGTTTTCCTGATTTCCACTGAGATCATACTTATCTCTACATATTAGAACCTATTTATGTTATCTGCTTTAAAGCCTTTGTTTGTTAAACTCAACATCTGGGCTATCTTGAGATCAGTTTTTTGCTTTTTGTTTTTGATCAAGTCCTGTTTATTTTAGAAGCATAAATAGCAGAACTAAGATGGAGTAATGAAAAAAAACCACCAATCCCCTTGACAGGGCCAGGTCCAGCACAGGCTGTTTGTGTGTGTGATCAAGGCCAACCCAGCAGTCTCGACTAGACTTTTCTTATAAGGACAACCTGGGTGGGAATCTTCCATGAGGGTGAGGGTGGAGTGAATTGGATCTGGGTCCCTTTGGATCAAGTGAAAAAGGCTGGAGGGAGGAGATCAGTTTGTATTGCTTGCTTTGTCTCTTTCATGCGTCACTTAGTCCTGTTTCTTTGCATGTCTATTAAGTTTTGATGGTAAAATAGACATTGTACATGATACAACATTATCTTCCTCCCAGGAGGGTTAAAAAGACAAAAAAAAATCTAGCAGTCAATTTTTTAAGGTTATTTTTATTTCTTTTCTACTTCATCAGGGTATACTTGTGGAAAACCCAAGATTCTCTAACGTGGTGAGATTCAACTTCTCAAGTCTGTGTTCCCTACTGATCTGCTCAGGGCTTGGCTTTAGGACTTTTTAGGGATAGTTTAGAGTGATCTTTTCTTCTAGTGTGTGGTTCTTTCTCCTAAAATGTGACCCCTGGTAGCTCAGCTGATGCATAGAGTGTTAGGCTGTTAATGAGGTCTTGCCACCCTGGCTGGGATGGAACAGCAGCATCTCCCAGTTTTGTCTGAGCTCCAGCATTTCTGTCCTGATCTCTGTGGTGCAGCAGCCTCTCTCTGGTAAGCCTCAGACATATGACCCTATGCATGTGAAGTCTTGCTTTCAGCCAACAACTCATGAAGAATCCCAAAAGAGATGTTGGGAGAACTTCTTTCCCACAGAGTCCTGCTCTCCTGAGCTCTGCCCAATCATTTACAGCCATTTTAGCTCCAAACCTTGATCTCTGCCTCGACTCAGTAGTATCTCCTCACATTATTGGCTGTCAGCTCCCTGAACACAGCTCCGTACTTGTCCTTAGGTGGCTGCATTTGTGACGTTCTGTTCCCTCAGGGACCACACTTCTGTACTGATGGTTGTTCAGTGCCTAAGCATGGTTGAGTTAGGCATTTGGTCCTACTTTATAGTTGCTTATGGAGGAATGTCTACCCAATACCGCTTATTCTAGCATCACTGGAAGCAGAAGTTCTTGTCAGCAGGCTTTTAATCAAAAAGTATTTTGCTAGGAAAGTTTCAGATGTAGGCCATTGGCAAGGGCCAGAAATTACAGGACCCTCTGACATTAATTCAGAAGTGCTCCTCATGATTTAGAAAAGAGTGAAATTGTTTTATTTATTAATTTTTAATGACAAGCTGAGATTCCCAACATTAATTCTTGTCTTCAGGGAGAGTTAGACTATGGGAGTGGCTGTTATCAAGGCCAAAACTTTTCTTTAAAAACAACTTTGTTGTTACTCAAAAATACTTGAACTCAACATAATCAAAGTTCTAGAATTTTATGCCATAAAGCATAGAAGAAATTACTTTTTCCAGAAATCCTTCTGCTCATCATTTCAGCATTTCCATTTTTTATTCAATCTTTCATTGAACACCTGCTATGTCTCAGGCTGTGGTATGGAAAAAAGATGATATGTAGTTCCTACCTTTGACTATCTGTCCGCACCTATGATGTGCAGGAGTGTGAGAGGTTGTTACATCTGTCAGGTCGGGAGAATTTTGGGAAAGACTCTCTCTGTTGAGCAAGGCTCTGAACTCTGGGTATTTGGCATGCATGGAATCTCAGTGGGCTGAGTTACAGCACTTGTAGATTATTTATTATTTATCCACATGGAGAGTGAACAGAACTGTGTTAGAGTACTGCTCAACTAGCTGCCCTAATGAATAGACTAAAGTATGAACAATGGGTAAAACACAACAATAGTTAATTTCTTGCTAAAGGCGTAGTTCTGGGTGTGTAAACAAGTTGGTGGGGAAGCTCCTTTCCACATAGCTTTTGAGGGATCCAGGGTGATGGAGGCTCATCCAGTTTCAGCTATGACTTCCAAGGTGGCCTTGGGGGTTGCCATTCCAGTCATCTGACAGAGGAAGTGAACATGGAGGAGCATGCATGCATGATGTCTATGGGGCCAGACCTGGAAGTAGCAATATTGGTCTGTTCACATTTCTCTGGCTGGGATTCAGTCTCATGGTCACATCTAATTGCAAGGGTGGTTAGGAAGTATCATCTAGCTGCGTGTTCAGAAAGAAGAGGAGAACATCATTTTTGGTACTGCCAGTAGTCTCTGTCATGAGGGCCTATCAAAAATGATAAGATTGGTATGGCATATTCATACATATTTTACTGTACTAAAGTCACAGATTTACACATTTATCTCCCCAAGTAGGCTCTGGATCTTCAAGTTTCAGTATCAAGGACAAGACAGTGTATGTGGTAAATGGTCATTAAATGGTTTTTGAGTGAATGAATGAATTAAAAGTGAATTGGTATAACAGTAGTTGGCCAAACAGACTCACTTGCTTCTTTTAAAAAAACATTTAAAAAATTAAATTAAAGTGATGCCTGGCTAGTTGAGTTAGAGAAAGCAGGTGAAGACAACATGAATCTTCTTTTCAATGTGAAAAACACACTTCATTTGTCTTTGAAATCCAAGCAATTTGTGAATTTGAGACACTAAGTATGAATTTGATTTCTCCTTGGGAAACTCAATCCTTTTCAGAAGTTAACTACACACCCTTGTGAAATTAATACATTGGGTTAAAGGAAAGAGAAAAAGAAATTATAATCATAACATATGAGCTTGGGATACAGTTGCATATTTTTTAACACAAAATTTGTATTAACCTTATTTCCCCTACAGTCAATGACGTTGCATTGAATTTTGAAGCAAGAAAGTAACATAAAATCCCTCAAATGACAAGGCATCAGAAATGCAGATTTAGTTATACTTTATTTGTGAAAATGTTCAGCCATTTTATTGGTCTGTAAAAGAACCATCGTCTGGGTCAAAAATGAATCCTACAGTCAAAGAATATTATATATTTTGGAAAAGAAAATCAGTAACATTCTCATTGAATATTGTAATGACACTTTTCTTCATAAAAGGTACATATTCTGTACTTTCCCACCTACAGCAGGTGTGTAAGTTATGCTTATTTACATTAAAAAAAAGTTATATGCTATGGCAAGAAAAACCCTTTCTCTTTCACTTTTACTAAACAACTGGAGAAAATTATCAAGTCTCTATAAAGTTGCCTATAAGTTGGAAAGTGAACATGTTCCATCTCCATTTATATTTTAGTGCATATTTTTAATATAAGTGAGAAAATGCATATAGCATTAGAGAATGTTTCATCAAATGTTTAAAAGATTTAAAAAATACAGAGCAGAGGGCAAAATATTGTGATGCATGAAACTGTTATAAAAGGAGAGAAATCCAGGCAAAGTTCTTTGTCATTCTGCAGAGTCACAAAAAATGAACTTTCGGTACCTGTCCACGTTCAGGATTTTTCCCTTAATCTTTTGTGTGTGAACATAGTGATAATCTTAGTACTAAGATACCAATACCAACTGGGTAGGGATATAGTTGCATATTAAAAAAAACTTTGAATAAAAATTTCCTTATGAAGGATTTAACCAAGGTAATTATGGGATTTGACAGCTCTGGGACTTGGAGGTTATCATCCTTCAGCGGATCATTTTGGGGATCATAGCCAAGTCCTGTAAGTAGGTAGGTGAAATGATGAAATTTTGGTGTTGAATTATTTAAAAACTTGCTTTTTAAATACATGCTGTATTACAATGGTCTTGCATTCTTATTAGGAGGCTCTTTCTAGAATGTCTTTCCGAATCTATGTTGTCAGTTTAGAAGAAGATGCTTGCCTTCCTGTTTGTTATGACAGGTAGACATGGCTCCAGTTCACTTGTACATTGTATCAAATCACTGAGGCATATGTTAACCACATTCAATGACATTTTTTTATTAAGGTATTATTGATATACACTCTAATGAAGGTTTCACATGAAAAAACCATGTAGTTACTACATTTACCCATATTTTCAAGTCCGTACCCATACCCCAATGCAGTCACTGTCCTTGGGTATAGTAAGATGCTGCAGATTCACTATTTGCCTTCTCTGTGCTACACTGTTTTCCCCGTGATCCCCCACACCATGTGTACTAAACAAAATACCCGCCAATCCCCTTCTCCCTCCCTCCACATCTACCCTCCCACACCCCTCCCCTTTGGTAACAACTAGTTCCTTCTTGGAGACTCTGAGTCTGCTGCTATTTTGTTCCTTCAGTTTTGCTTCATTGTTATACTCGACAAATGAGGGAAATCATTGGCACTTGTCTTTCTCCGCCTGACTTATTTCACTGAGCATAATATCCTCCAGCTGCATCCATGTTGTTGTAAATGGTAGGATTTGTTTCCTTCTTATGGCTGAATAGTATTCCATTGTATATATGTACCACCTCTTCCTTATCCATTCATCTACTGATGGACACTTAGGTTGCTTCCATATCTTGGCTTTTGTAAAAATTGCTGCAATAAACGTAGGGATACATATGTCTTTTTGAATCTGAGAAGTTGTATTCCTTGGGTAAATTCCAAGGAGTGGGAATCCCGGGTAAAATGGTATTTCTATTTTTGTTTTTTTGCAGAACCTACATATTGCTTTCCACAGTGGTTGAACTAGCTTACATTCACACCAGCAGTGTAGGAGGGTTCCCCTTTCTCTGCATCCTTGCCAGCATTTGTTGTTTTTAGTCTTTTGGATGCTGGCCATCCTTAGTCTTGTGAGGTGATATCTCACTGTCGTTTTAATTTGCATTTCACTGATGATTAGTCATGTGGAGCATCTTTTCATGTGTCTGTTGGCCATCTGAATTTCTTCTTCGGAGAACTGTCTCTTCATATCCTCTGCCCAATTTTTAATTGGGTTATTTGCTTTTTGGGTGTTGAGGCGTGTAAGTTCTTCATATATGTTGGATGTTAACCCCTTCTGGGGTATGTCATTTACAAATATATTCTCCCGTACTGTAGGATGCCTTTTTGTTCTGTTGATGGTGTCCTTTACCATACAGAAACTTTTAGTTTGATGTAGTCCCATGAGTTCATTTTGGCTTTTGTTTCCCTTGCTTGAGGAGAAGCGTTCAGGAAGCAGTTGCTCATGCTTATATTCAGCAGATTTTTGCCTATGTTGTCTTCTAAGAGTTTTATGGTTTCACGACTTACATTCAGGTCATTGATCCATTTCGAGTTTACTTTTGCGTATGGGGTTAAACAATAATCCAGTTTCATTCTTGTGAATGTAGCTGTCCAGTTTTGCCAACACCACTGTTGAAGAGGCTGTCATTTCCCCATTATATGTCCATGGCTCCTTTATCATATATTAATTGACCGTATGTGGTTGGGTTTATATCACGGCTCTCTAGTGTGTTCCATTGGTCTATGGGTCTGTTCTTGTGCCAGTACTAAATTGTCTTGATTACTGTGGCTTTGTAGTAGAGCTTGAAGTTGGGGAGCATAATCCCCCTACCTTCCCTCTCAGGACTGCTTTGGCTATTTGGGGTCTTTTGTGGTTCCATATGAATGTTACAACAATTTTCTCTAGTTTGTTGAAGAATGCTGTTGGTATTGTGTTAGGAATTACATTGAATCTGTAGATTGCTTTAGGTAGGATGGCCATTTTGACAATATTAGGTCTTTCTATCCATGAGCATGGGATGTATTTCTATTTATTGGTATCTTCTTTAATTTCTCTCATGAGTGTCTTGTAGTTTTCAGAGTATAGGTCTTTCACTTCCTTGGTTAGCTTTATTCCTAGGTATTTTATTCTTCTTGATGCAACTGTGAATGAAATTGTTTTCCTCATTTTTCTCTCTGCTAGTTCATTGTTAGTGTATAGGAATGTCAGATTTCTGCATATTAATTTTGTATCCCACAACTTTGCTGAATTCAAATATTAGATCTAGTAGTTTTGGAGTGGATTCTTTAAGGTTTTTTATGTACAATAGCATGTCATCTGCAAACAGGGACAGTTTAACTTCTTCCTTGCCAATCTGGATGCCTTTTATTTCTTTGTGTTGTCTGATTGTTGTGGCTAGGACCTCCAGTACTACGTTGAATAGAAGTCGGGAGAGTGGGCATCCCTGTCTTCTCCCCAATCTTAAAGGAAAAGTTTTCAGCTTCTCGCTGTTAAGTATAATGTTGGCTGTGGTTTTTTCATATATGGCCTTTATGATGTTGAGGTACTTGCCCTCTATACCCATTTTGTTGAGAGTTTTTATCACGAATGGATGTTGAATTTTGTCAAATGCTTTTTCAGCATCTATGGAGATGATCACGTCGTTTTTGTCCTTCTTTTTGTTGATGTGGTGGATGATGTTGATTGATTTTCGAATGGTGTACCATCCTTGCTTCGCTGGAATAAATCCTACTTGATCATGATGGATGATCCTTTTGATGTATTTTTGATTTCGGTTTGCTAATATTTTGTTGAGTATTTTTGCATCTCTGTTCATCAGGGATATTGCTCTGTGATTTTCATTTTTTGTGGTGTCTTTGCCTGGTTTTGGTATTAGAGTAATGTTGGCCTCATAGAATGAGTTTGGAAGTATTCCCTCTTCTACTCTTTGGAAAACTTTAAGGAGGATAGGTATTAGGTCTTCACTAAATGTTTGATAAAATTCAGCGGTGAAGTCATCTGGTCCAGTCGTTTTGTTCTTAGATAGGTTTTTGATTACTAGTTCAATTTCGTTGCTGGTAATTGGTCGGTTCAGATTTTCTGTTTCTCTCTGGGTCAGCCTTGGAAGGTTGTATTTTTCTAGAAAGTTGTCCATTTCTTCTAGGTTATGCAGTTTGTTAGCATATAATTTTTCATAGTATTCTCTAATAATTCTTTGTATTTCTGTGGTGTCCATAGTGATTCTTTTCTCATTTCTGATTCTGGTTATGTGTGTAGACTCTCTTTATTTCTTGATAAGTCTGGCTAGGGGTTTATCTATTTTGTTTATTTTCTCAAAGAGGCAGCTCTTGCTTTCATTGATTCTTTCTATTGTTTTATTCTCAATTTTATTTATTTCTGCTCTAATCTGTATTATGTCCCTCCTTCTACTGACTTTGGGCCTCATTTGTTCTTCTTTCTCTAGTTCTGTTAACTGTGAGTTTAGACTGCTCATATGGGAATGTTCTTCTTTCCTGAGGTAGGCCTGTATTGCAATATACTTTCCTCTGAACACGGCCTTCGCTGTGTCCCACAGATTTTGTGGTGTTGAATTATTGTTGTCATTTGTCTCCATATATTGCTTGATCTCTGTTTTTATTTGGTCATTTTTCCATTGGTTATTTAGGAGCATGTTGTGAAGCCTCCGTGTTTGTGAGATTTTTCATTTTCTTTGCATTATTTCTAGTTTCATGCCTTTGTGGTCTGAGAAACTGTTTTGTACAATTAAAAACTTTTTGAATTTACCAAGGCTCTTTTTGTGGCCTAGTATATGATCTATTCTTGAAAATGTTCCATGTGCACTTGAGAAGAATGTGTATTCTGCTGCTTTTGGGTGTAGAGTTCTGTAGATGTCTGTTAGGTCCATCTGTTCTATTGTGTTGTTCAGTGCCTCTGTCTCCTTACTTATTTTCTGTCTGGTTGATCTGTCCTTCAGAGTGAGTGGAGTGTTGAAGTCTCCTAGAATGAATCCATTGGGTTCCATTTCTCTTTTTAATTCTGTTAGCATTTGTTTGACATATGTAGGTGCTCCTGTGTTAAGTGCGTAGATATTTATAATGGTTATATCTTTCTGTTGAATTGACCCTTTTATTATTGTGTAATGTCCTTCTTTGTCTCTTGTAACTTTCTTAGTTTTGAAGTCTATTTTGTCTAATACAAGTACTGCAACTCCTGCTTTTTTCTCCCTATTAGTTGCATGAAATATCTTTTGCCATCCCTTCACTTTCAGTCTGTGTATGTCTTTGGGTTTAGAGTGAGTTTCTTGTAGGCAGCATGTAGATGGGTCTTCTTTTTTTATCCATTCAGTGACTCTAGGTCTTTTGACTGTTGCATTTAGACCATTTACATTTAGGGTGATTATCGATAGGTATATAGTTATTGGCATTGCAGGCTTTAGATTCATGGTTACCAAAGGTTCAAGGTTAACTTCCTTACTACCTAAGAGTCTAGCTTAACTCACTATGCTATTACAAACACCGTCTGCATTCTTAACCCATGTTAAGGTTCTTTATTTTTTTCTTCCTCCTTTTTCTTCCTCCTCCATTCTTTTTTTATTTTTTTTTACCTTGGTATATGATAGAGGTGATCTTTTAATCACCAGAGAACAAGGTGCTTACAGGCATCTTAGGATGAAATACTGGGAAAGCCAACAGGAAGCAATTTTGTAAGACTTTTCTTATAAACATGAAGCTGGTCCAAATGTAAAATATGACACCCCCTCCGACGTTTCCTTAAACCCATCCGGTTTCAGATGTCTTGGTGCTCTCCACCACTAGATGGCACCTGGAGAATGGCACGTGCCTGGAGGACTCATGCGCAGTGCTCCTAGGTTTAGCCACTGGTTCTAAGCTTCTGCAAACGTGCTCGCACACTGCCTTCATCGGCGCGACGACACACACGCGCTGTCACGTGCGCTCCTGTGCCATATTCCTCTTTCTCTTTGAGTGACTGAGCTGATCTGGTCGTCCGAGATGTCCGCGCTGCCTGCAGCTGCAGTATCCCACATGCTGACGCGGAGAATGGGCACCACGACGCCCCACAGGCAGAGGTAGGCGGTGGGCTGCGGGAACTGGCCTGGGCGCGGCCTGAGGAACCTGGGGAAGGTCCGATGATGGCGGCCAGGGAAGTTCCAGTGGCGGTGGCTGGGGCAGCTGGGATGGTGGAGGTCGCCGAACAGCAGTTCCGTCGCATCTACCAGCAGCTCTACCGGATTGCTCTGGACCGAGTGCAAGTGTTTGAACACCATGGGAGATTTGCAGAAGCCCGCAGAGCCAGGGAAGCAGCAGTTGATGCCGAGTATCCGCTGAATCCCCAGAGGACGGATTTTGATATTTTTACATTTACCATAGCTCTGACTACATCTGAAGTGATCGATCCTCTGGTAGAAGAACTTGGTTGTGATAACGTTTATCGATAGAGAATAGTTTGGTCACGAAACTGCTTCCAGAAGAGAATGGGCACCACGACGCCCCACAGGCAGAGGTAGGCGGTGGGCTGCGGGAACTGGCCTGGGCGCGGCCTGAGGAACCTGGGGAAGGTCCGATGATGGCGGCCAGGGAAGTTCCAGTGGCGGTGGCTGGGGCAGCTGGGATGGTGGAGGTCGCCGAACAGCAGTTCCGTCGCATCTACCAGCAGCTCTACCGGATTGCTCTGGACCGAGTGCAAGTGTTTGAACACCATGGGAGATTTGCAGAAGCCTGCAGAGTCAGGGAAGCAGCAGTTGATGCTGAGTATCCGCTGAATCCCCAGAGGACGGATTTTGATATTTTTACATTTACCATAGCTCTGACTACATCTGAAGTGATCGATCCTCTGGTAGAAGAACTTGGTTGTGATAACGTTTATCGATAGAGAATAGTTTGGTCACGAAACTGCTTCCAGAAGAGAATGGGCACCACGACGCCCCACAGGCAGAGGTAGGCGGTGGGCTGCGGGAACTGGCCTGGGCGCGGCCTGAGGAACCTGGGGAAGGTCCGATGATGGCGGCCAGGGAAGTTCCAGTGGCGGTGGCTGGGGCAGCTGGGATGGTGGAGGTCGCCGAACAGCAGTTCCGTCGCATCTACCAGCAGCTCTACCGGATTGCTCTGGACCGAGTGCAAGTGTTTGAACACCATGGGAGATTTGCAGAAGCCCGCAGAGCCAGGGAAGCAGCAGTTGATGCCGAGTATCCGCTGAATCCCCAGAGGACGGATTTTGATATTTTTACATTTACCATAGCTCTGACTACATCTGAAGTGATCGATCCTCTGGTAGAAGAACTTGGTTGTGATAACGTTTATCGATAGAGAATAGTTTGGTCACAAAACTGCTTCCAGAAGAGAATGGGCACCACGACGCCCCACAGGCAGAGGTAGGCGGTGGGCTGCGGGAACTGGCCTGGGCGCGGCCTGAGGAACCTGGGGAAGGTCCGATGATGGCGGCCAGGGAAGTTCCAGTGGCGGTGGCTGGGGCAGCTGGGATGGTGGAGGTCGCCGAACAGCAGTTCCGTCGCATCTACCAGCAGCTCTACCGGATTGCTCTGGACCGAGTGCAAGTGTTTGAACACCATGGGAGATTTGCAGAAGCCTGCAGAGTCAGGGAAGCAGCAGTTGATGCTGAGTATCCGCTGAATCCCCAGAGGACGGATTTTGATATTTTTACATTTACCATAGCTCTGACTACATCTGAAGTGATCGATCCTCTGGTAGAAGAACTTGGTTGTGATAACGTTTATCGATAGAGAATAGTTTGGTCACGAAACTGCTTCCAGAAGAGAATGGGCACCACGACGCCCCACAGGCAGAGGTAGGCGGTGGGCTGCGGGAACTGGCCTGGGCGCGGCCTGAGGAACCTGGGGAAGGTCCGATGATGGCGGCCAGGGAAGTTCCAGTGGCGGTGGCTGGGGCAGCTGGGATGGTGGAGGTCGCCGAACAGCAGTTCCGTCGCATCTACCAGCAGCTCTACCGGATTGCTCTGGACCGAGTGCAAGTGTTTGAACACCATGGGAGATTTGCAGAAGCCCGCAGAGCCAGGGAAGCAGCAGTTGATGCCGAGTATCCGCTGAATCCCCAGAGGACGGATTTTGATATTTTTACATTTACCATAGCTCTGACTACATCTGAAGTGATCGATCCTCTGGTAGAAGAACTTGGTTGTGATAACGTTTATCGATAGAGAATAGTTTGGTCACGAAACTGCTTCCAGAAGAGAATGGGCACCACGACGCCCCACAGGCAGAGGTAGGCGGTGGGCTGCGGGAACTGGCCTGGGCGCGGCCTGAGGAACCTGGGGAAGGTCCGATGATGGCGGCCAGGGAAGTTCCAGTGGCGGTGGCTGGGGCAGCTGGGATGGTGGAGGTCGCCGAACAGCAGTTCCGTCGCATCTACCAGCAGCTCTACCGGATTGCTCTGGACCGAGTGCAAGTGTTTGAACACCATGGGAGATTTGCAGAAGCCCGCAGAGTCAGGGAAGCAGCAGTTGATGCTGAGTATCCGCTGAATCCCCAGAGGACGGATTTTGATATTTTTACATTTACCATAGCTCTGACTACATCTGAAGTGATCGATCCTCTGGTAGAAGAACTTGGTTGTGATAACGTTTATCGATAGAGAATAGTTTGGTCACGAAACTGCTTCCAGAAGAGAATGGGCACCACGACGCCCCACAGGCAGAGGTAGGCGGTGGGCTGCGGGAACTGGCCTGGGCGCGGCCTGAGGAACCTGGGGAAGGTCCGATGATGGCGGCCAGGGAAGTTCCAGTGGCGGTGGCTGGGGCAGCTGGGATGGTGGAGGTCGCCGAACAGCAGTTCCGTCGCATCTACCAGCAGCTCTACCGGATTGCTCTGGACCGAGTGCAAGTGTTTGAACACCATGGGAGATTTGCAGAAGCCCGCAGAGCCAGGGAAGCAGCAGTTGATGCCGAGTATCCGCTGAATCCCCAGAGGACGGATTTTGATATTTTTACATTTACCATAGCTCTGACTGCATCTGAAGTGATCGATCCTCTGGTAGAAGAACTTGGTTGTGATAACGTGTATCAATAGAGAATAGTTTGGTCACGAAACTGCTTCCAGAAGAACCTCTGTACTCAAGACAGCCTTATGCCAATCCTGGAACTCTAATTTAAAAAGTTAGTTGTATGGGAATAAGGCAGTGCACAGTTGAGAAAACACAGAAGGAATCTTCTCGTGAAAAACACCAGAAAAGAAAAAACAAGCCGAAACTGTTAGGACTCCTCTATTGTTCTTTGGGTTCGTGACTGATGGGGATTCTTCTCCGTGTGTTTGGAAATGTCTTTCAAAATAGCTTCACTAAAAAGTGAAGAATGGTTCTATAAAATTGAGACTTGATAAAGAAATGTTGCCAGTAATAACACTCATGATGAGGAAAGTATCAACTAGCGATAGTAGGAATAAGGAGTCAGAGCTGTGTTATCAGACTGGAAGACAGGAGCGAACCTGCAATTGTCAGAAAATGTGTTCTCTTGTGTCAGATTCAACAGAAATTTTTAGTGTATAATTTTGTTTTCTGAGGCAGTTCCAATGACAAACATAGTAAATGCTGTATATGTTATAGAATAAATCGTGTTTGAGGATATATGAAATTGCTGATTCTTTTTTCTTTCATTCAATTTCTAATATAAACATTTCTGGTAAATTTTGTACACTATTAAAAACACAACGTAATGGTTTTTTTCTTTCTCCTTTTCTTCCTCCTCCATCTTTGTATGTTATGAATCATATTCTGTACTCTTTGTCTTCCCTTGGGTGACATCTGTTTAGACTTAGGATACTTCCATCTATAGGAGTCCCTCCAAAATACACTGTAGAGATGGTTTGTGGGAGGTATATTCTCTCAGCTTTTGCTTATCTGGAAATTGTTTAATCCCGCCTTCAAATTTAAATGATAATCTTGCTGGATAAGGTATTCTTGTTTCAAGGCCCTTCTGCTTCATTGCATTAAATACATCATGCCACTCCCTTCTGGCCTGTAAGGTTTATGCTGAGAAGTCTGATGGTAGCCTGATGGGCTTTCCTTTATATGTGATCTTATTTCTCTCTCTGGCTGCTTTTAATAGTCTGTCCTTATCCTTGATCTTTCCCATTTTAATTATTATATGTCTTGGTGTCTTTCTTGGGTCCCTTGTGTTGGGAGATCTGTGCATCTCCATGGCCCGAGAGACTATCTCCTTCCCCAGGTTGGGGAAGTTTTCAGCAACTACCTCCTCAAGACACTTTCTATCCCTTTTTCTCTCTCTTCTTCTTCTGGTACTCCTATAATGCGAATATTGTTCAAATTGGATTGGTCACACAGTTCTCTGTTAGAGATTCTTGTTTCTCTGTGCCTCAGATGCTTTGTATTCCTCTTCTCTAGTTTCTCTTTCATTTATTATATCCTGCACCATATCCAATCTGCTTTTAATACTGTCCATTGTGCTCTTCGGTGATTGGATCTCCGACCGGAATTCATTCCTGAGTTCTTGAATATCTTACTGTACCTCCATGAGCATGTTAATGATTTTTATTTGGAACTCCCTTTCAAGTGAGAAATGATGCTCCAGACATCCAAGACCTTAGGCAGAGTGCAGCCTCCAAGGGAGGTTTGCCTGCCCCTGGGCCACCCCACATCAGAGTTCGGTGGGTTAAGAATGAAGATTCAAAGTCAGACTTCCCAGATTCAAGTCCAAACTCCACCAGTTACTAGCTGTGTGACCTTGGGCACTAGGATTCCTTATCTGTAATGTGGGATATACAGTGAGGATAAAATGGAAATAATGGTTCCTTCCATGGCACTCCTGTGCAGAACAGTAAGATCATATACGTGAAGTACCTGGCACACAGGGGTGCTTCATATAAAGATGGCTTCCATTTCTCTTCTGGTGAGCACAGCTTCTAGCTGTAGGGAGGCAGCTGGATGGAGGCCTTTCTGTCACCTCCTGAACTACTCCAGCTAGTCCACTGTTTTCTACTCTTTAACTTTGTAATTATCCCTTCTTACTTTCTAACTTTTCCTGATGTGAATGTTAGCCAACTGCTTGAATGTTCCTTAGTTTTGATTTGCAAAAGTGGGAGCCCTCTTTCCCTGCGCCCAGGTCCCAGGGTGCTAAAATTAAACAATCAGTATACTTTAAGCTAATGACTTACTGGTTGTGGCTGCCATGAATAGATAAAACTTTCAGATAAAGGCCATTAGAGAAAATTGAATAGCTCCAACGTGGTGAAAATTTGGACGCATACTGTTTCATAAATCATGATCAAGGTTGCACTGGGCAAGATTTTTCCCCTCTCTGAGTCATGGTGAGGTCCCAGGTTAAAGGGGTCTATATACCCTTGGAAAAGGGGACACTGGGGAGAGAACAGTACAGTCTCTTGCAGTTCCATAAATATAATTTTCTCTTACTTCTAAAGCCAGGAGCAGATGAGAGTGTTACATTAACAACCACGACAATCCAACCTTCTTCCGTTTTTCTTTCTTTCTCAAATTTTCCAAACTGGAGTTTTCACAATAACATTTGAAAAGCAGCATGATGAGGTCATAGAAATTCAAAGTTCAGGGTTGAGATTCCAATTGCAGTTCAGCCTCTTACTGGTCCTCTCTGACCTTTAGCCTCTTCATCTATAAAATGGGAAAAGAACCTGTTCTCAGGATTGTTGTTAGAATCACATCAGATCATGTATCTTGCATTATACTTATAAGAGCAAGTGAAATAATAATAATAAGCTACTTTGACTAAGGGGCCTGGTTACTGGTGCTACACAGAAAGTCTCATGATATCCATTTTTCTACCCAATGAAAGATCCATTTCCAACCCAGAGGTCAGGTCCAAAGAGCTGCTTCCCACTAAAGGGGAATACAAAGCAGAATATATTAAATATATTGGGAAGAAAAGCCTTCCAAAGAAGAGATTTGATAAAAACCTAGTACATAAGGACCGTGCTTTGAATAAGCACAAATAACAGCTCTAAGACATTTTCTGTGATTAGTAACTTTGGCCCTGAAGAAATAACATCCCAGCTCATGCTCTGTGCTACCTGAGTGTATGGCACATTCGGAGAAGAATCCAGACTGAACCAGAACCTAATCCATTCTAGGGTCACTGTGTGTAAATAGAATAACTCAGAGTGTGAACACAACACAATCATTCTCAACAAGTCCTACTGTCATTGTCATAACATCCTCAGATAAAGAATCCTTCATGTCAGGGCATGGTGTCAGGCACACAGACCACATGATCCACAGATGACTATTTGAGTTAATTAACTGAGGCACAGAATGAATCCAACATGAAAACAGCCCATTCATAGAATGCTGACTTACTAAGGCTCATTTTTGTCTAGGATTCCACATGTCACAGTAACATCTGAACAGTGCGTTGCACAGTGTCTAGCACAGAGTAGGAGCTCAGTAAGTCATTCCCTGGTGGTTCTCCAAAAACAGCTTACTATCTCATAATTCTAAGCATTGATCATGGCACCTCAGTGCACCCAGACTGAAACCTCCTCATTTCTCTTTTTCTATCTCCAGATAATACCAATGTTTCAGGACTCAGCTCTAATTCTACCTCATCTGGGAGGCCTTTTCCAACCATCCTATCATAGTAATTTCTCTTCCAGAAAGTTATCAATCAATAAATAAAAGTGTGAGGTCTTGAACAATTTAAATCATACTGTAATAGAAGGTATGCTTTCTCTATGGTCCCTCTCTCTTCCCCTTTCTGCCAACTGAGTGATAGCAGAGCAAGTGGAAAGCCACAACATGGCAAGGCCAAAGATGGAAGATGAGTCCTGAATCACAGTGTGGAGCAGAGCCACGCAACCCACAGCAGTCTGTGGTGTAATCAAGAGACAAACATGTGCTAAGCCATCAATATTTTAGGGGTTGTTTGTTACAGCAACTTTATCTTAATCTAATTATGATAATTAAAGTAAATGCTATATTTGAGGCATCCATATGTGTACTAGACACAGAAGTCTCTTAATAAATACAATTCCTTTTTCCTTTCTTCCTCAGTCTTGGAGGAGTTGGTGGAATATTGTTTTTGTCTACTGACAATTAGCCCTCTGAACACTGACTTTAGTTCATACATAATACAGCCAGAGTCCATAAGCTGATGAGTGAGGGTGGGATGGAATAAATGCCTACAAATATGTAAAGTTCTATGAATTCTGAGACTAAGATTGTTTCTCCACACTGCCTTCTCTGTTGGTATGCATCCATTCAGATAACATTTACTATAGTCAGGTGCTCTAAGATGAATATTTTTGTGTTTCAGTATCTAAAATTGGGGAGTACACCTCAGTCAGTGGCATCTTGGCATTGTGTCATAGTTTAATTGGAAGCGTATTTTCTTTTTTATGAAGTAACAGGGCATTTTAAAGTCTATCACATCTTAAATTCAATGAACTATGGCATTGGCTTAACTATGTGTCACGCATTTTTCTAAGTGTTTCACATAAATAAGTTCTTTTACGTCTCAAAAAAATCCAAAATAA
>JAVSCE010015082.1:0-13034 GCA_032199065.1 Smutsia gigantea | reverse complement strand
GTCAAACGTATACTTTATATAAGCTCAATTCATATGTTGATAGACTGATTAGCAATTTTAGAAAGAGGCCCTACTAAAGTGCGTAAATCATATGTTTAAACCCTGTAGTTACACTTTCAGTCTGAAGCAAATACTGTATTAATTTTTTGCAGATATAATAGCACATATCCAAAACTAAAATATAGATTGCTGTAGATTCTGCTGGTCAAAATACTTCAAGTCGTTTTAGATCCAAGAACGAAGGATTTAATACCTCAGGACAGAATCAAGATGATTAAAGATTATGAAGATTCTTTAAATGTTACCCAATGTCCCCCATGTCCAGGTTGATTTTTTTTAAAAGACCATTGTATTTATGTAGCTCAAAATATATTCAGATACACATTTCTAATTCCATGGCTAGCTCTGGGATTTAAGAACAAAACTATGCCACAGGAATGGTCAATTCTATAGTATTCCTTTGGGAACACATCACTAATTTGTTGTGGTACATAAAGTTTGGGTAGCTAGTTTGTGGGATATATTGCTGCTAAGATTAATTTGATAGCCTATCTACTTATCAGAACTAGTGATCTGGCAAATTTATTTTGCCTAAGCAAACTAGAGAACTAGAATATGAGAAGTAGCTTTTTTTCCTTATCCCAAATGCCTTTCCTCTATCCAATTCCTGAATCTTTACTTCAATTTCATTTACATGCTTTAAACATAAAGAAAGAAAGAGGGGGCAGGGGAGAACTAAAATTTTCAAAGTCAATGCTAGATATAGTAATACACCCTGTACCTTTCTTTAACGACTCAACTAAATTCTGCGCAAGGTACCTTCCTTGAAGGAGATACTGCAGAGCTTGAAGTTTATCCCACAAGCAAGGAGGACTTAGTAAAGAGTTTTAAGCAAAGGAGAGGCAGGATCCATAGATATTTTTGAAAAGTTCCTGGACTGAGTGTAGAAAGGCATAGGGAGATGAGCATGCAGGCAAACATTTCTGCAAAGGACTTTCCAGAACCTGACGGACAGGCACCTGCATTTAGGGTGAGGGGGAGAAGCATGAGAAGGGTGACACTGTGAATTACCAGGGGAAGGAGCTGCCAAGAGCTGAGGTAGGCAACATAGAAGTAGTAAACTGGGGATGTGGTAGAGGTAATCTGTGTTTGTGTTTCTAAAGTTTTTCATGGTTTGGAAAAAAGAAACCCAGGCATAGTATTCACTAAATGACAAAAAAGCAAGATTTAAAGAACATTAGAGCTGCAAAGTGTCTTAATATATCTCTTATTTATTTTTGAGATAAGGAAACTGAAGAGCAGATTGAAAAGCCTAAATAAAAGAGGGCCAATTGCCTCCAAGAATTACAGAATTTTCAAGTCAAATCAGAGGTAGTTTATGACTATTAAATTTAGGACTCTAAAAATACTAGTTACTGTTTTTTGTTTACTTCAGTTTGCCTTTTTTCTCCCTTGCAAAAAATGTTAATGTGTGTTTTATAGAAGTCTACCTGTAAAATATAGCTTCACTGAAACACAGTTCACATCAAATGATTTGGTGGTCAAAATATATGGAATCCGAGTCAAAATAATTTTCCTTTATAAATGTAGAGAAAGTCACATGAGTTTGAATGACAGAGCTGAGTCAGGTCTCAAGCACAATCTCCTGATTCCTGGGCTCCTGTTACATCTAATTTTGGTTTCCCAGAAGGTGAAGTTCCTAATCAGTAAATAAATACATCTTCATTTTCTCCCTTTTTCCTCCTCCACATCACCCGTAGTTACAGGGTAGGAGAGAAGGCGCCAGAAGAAGAGTTAGGGGCAGGATTCTTCCAGTTGTATTGCAGCTTGTGATCATGCTTTTGTCTTTCAACTCTCCGGAACTTAATTTGCCAGTGATTCTGTCCAAGTAGGATTCAAAACCTTCAGCCACTGAGAAAGCAATTCTCATGTTATTACCAGTTATAAATTTAGCTGGAGAAGGAAATCCAGGAAAGTGGGCAGGTAGACAGAGAGTGGAGGGAATTGAGGTGCACAGCTGGCTCATCCTCGTTTGAAAAGAACTGTTAATGCTTACATATTCCCATATGTGAAGGGACAAGTTATAAGGAATCTCTTGTAATTTTCAGGGTGGGTGAAATTGGCACAAGCTGCTATGCTTTGTGAACCAATTGCTGAATCAAATGTCATGGAACTGCCTAAGCTCCCAAACAGCCAGCACCAAGGAGGTTTTTTCATGGACTGCGATAGAACTCACAATGAGTCTAGACAGTTGTCATGTGAAGATATTAACCAAGGGGCCCAGGATAACACTATAGATAGGTAAAGGTCATTTTATGTAATGTGCATATTCCACCAAATAAAAATCAAATGGAAATCACTAAAAATACACAATTTCCAAGTTAAAGGTGTAGTTTTCTGTGTATTATTTTATTTTTTGAAGATGCAAAGGACAGATTGCAAAGCTGTAAAAAAACAAGTAGAAAGCAGGAGGCATCACCATCGTCAGCATGATCATCATAATGAACAGCAGGTCTGACTATCTTCCAGGCATTATGCTAAGCACTTCATGTGCACTATCGAATTGAATTTGTGCAGCAGTTTTGTTGTGAGATAAGTACTATCTTTTCTCTTTTTACAGATAACAAAACAGCACAAAGAGATTAAGTAATTTACCTAACGTCACATAGCTAATGCTCAGTAGAATTCATTACAAGCTCTAAGAAGGCCTACAGCAAAGAGCCCTGCTCTATTTTCCCCAGTGTTTCTCAAACTTATTTGACTTAAAATCCTTTTATATAAAAGTAGTGCTAAAATGTGGAAACATATTATTAAACTATGGGTACAAGAGTATTCACATACTCATGCTTTTCCTACGTCAGGATTTTTTACAACTTTATGAGTCAGTTGTATGTCAATAAAGCTGAGATAAATAAATAAAAGTAAACATGCTGAACATGATAAAACAAGAATCCATGTTTCTATTACCCCAAATAAACAAATACTCATGGCAGAGAGACCATTGGTGTTCATCGAATATCTTTGTGCTTTTTAAAAAATATTTTCCAACCTTCCTTATTGTTCTGCTGGGCCTATGTGACTGCTCTTAGCAAATAAACTGTAGGTGGGAGTGACAAGGGTCCATGTTTTGTAAAAGGAGTTAGGAGCTGGTATGCTGCTTCTGTGTACTCCTTCCACTCCGTAGTGATTTTTTAGAGTCTGGGTTTGATATGGAGTATTTAAAAGGTGGAAGCAGGCCATGTTCCTGAGCCACTGACATGCAGCTGCCCACCTGCAGGGGGCTGTGATGTGAAGGAGAAAATTATTCCATGGGTTAAACCGGTGACACTTCTGGACTGAATGTTAATGAGACATAAACTAGCCTATTTTGACCAATACACTGGAATAACTGCGAGAGATCTTTTAAGGAATTAACACTCCAGGTAAAGCTGAAAGATTTTATATGTACTTTTTTTGATTTAACACCTACTTTCTCCCCCAATGCAATCCCTATCTTGATTGTGTATCCAGTCCATGTTTTTATACTGTTGCTACATATATATATTAACAACCAATATATACATTTTTGTTTATTTTTAATCTGTGTAAATGGTATCATCCTCCATTTTTCTGCAACTTGATTATTTCATTCAAAATCATATTTTCCAGATTTATCTATGTTGCTACATAAAGATCTAATTCATTCTTCTAACTGCTGTGTACCGTAAATCTACAGTTTATTATTCTGTTCCCTTAATGACATTGGGTCTACTGATACTTTTCACTGTTAAAATTTTCCTTTCAGCTGAGAGTTTTTCTACAATACATACATAAAACTTAAATTTCTGGATTATAGACTATTGTCTTCAACTCTAATAGTATTACAAATCATTCTCCAAAGTGTTTTTAAATTGAATTCCACACAGTTGAATCATTGGATCCAGCATAAAATAGGCACACAGTATCTTCTCTGAACTAATTCAATTACATGAATCTTTCTGCTCAATCTTTAAGGCACAGTCCAAGCATCAGTTCCTCCAGAAAGCCTTTCTTGATCACCTGTGCCCCAAGACTTAGATCACCCCTGTCTTCTGTTCCCTCCTGTAACACATGTTTCTATCTCTAGCACTGCCTACATCACATCTGACCCTTCAGACATTAAGCAACTTATGAAGCTAAGACTTTGTTTGTTGAGCACTTACTTTATGTGTCAGGTATGGTGATTATGTGCTTTCACATACATTGACTCATTTCATCTGCATGAAAACCCATTTACCAAAAAAGACACTGAGGCTCAGACAGGTGAAATTATGAGTCTAACTGGTAAACAGATGTGCTGGTGTATTAGAGTCCTCTAGAGAAACATAGCCAATGGCATAGAAAAATAGATATCTCTATAGATACAGATATGTAGATATATTTATCTATAGATATCTCTTTATCTATATCTAGCTGGTTAGCTAGTTAGCTACCTACTTACCCATAGAGAGAAGAAGAGAGGAAGAGATTTAAGGAAATGAGTCATATGATTGCAGGGCTGGCCAGTCCAAAATCAGCAGAGCAAGCCAGCAGCCTGGAAATTCAGGTAAGAGCTGATGATGCAGTCTTGAGTGTGAATTTCTCAGGGTAAGAGGCTAGAAATTCAGGCAGAATTTCTATGTTGTTTTATTTATTTCTTTCTTTTTGTATGCTGCATTCTTAAGGCAGAATTCTTTCTTCTTCAGGGAACCTCACTCTTTACTCTTAAGGTCTTCAGCTTATTGGATGAGGCCCACCCATGTTACTGAAGACAATCTGCTTTACTCAAAGTCAACTGATTGAAATGTTAATGACATTTAAATACAATACCTTCACAGCAACATGTAGAATACTGTTTGACCTAACTACTGGGCACCATGGCCTAGCTAAATTGACACAAAAAATTGACCATCACAGTTGGGACCAAAGCCTGAGTTTGACCTGAAAGTTTCTGCCCTTTATATTATGCTGCTCTCCTGAGCACAGAGTGTGTCTCAGTCACCTCCACATCTCCAGTGTCTAGTACTGAATTTACTAAAGAGGTAGGACCTTAGTGTTAGGACCTTGACTAAGTAAATGAGCTTATATTGAAATAGTCTTCTGCAACTTCAAAAGGAATTTGGGAAGAAGTAATGAGTGTCTGATGTTACATACTGAATATGCTGAAAATTTTTAAAGAAAAATAAGTAATAAGGGAATAATGAGAATAAGGGGAAAATAAGTCCAGACAGGAAAATAAGCAAAAATGATAGCAAAGGAAATCACTAGGTGATTCTTAGAAATAGCGTAGTAGGTAAAACTCAGTGAAAATCAAGTTTTGATTCTATTTAGACTGCCCCAGCCCCCAAATATTACTGTTAAGATACAATATATCAAATGGCCACTTATTAGCTCCTGTAAAATATAGAACTTTCCAGCAAAATCCAAATACATCAGCCAAAGCAGTTTGGGTACTGCTGTTAAATAATACCAAAGATCTTTAGAAAAAAAAGACAAGATAAATGGAATATTAGCCCCTGACGAGATACAGTGTGTGATGAAAGTTATTGTCAACTCAAATCAATGGAGACAGTAGATCACAGAAGCCCCAAATGCCTGAGCCAAATATTCTTTCTGATCTGCTTGACTACAGGAACTCAGGGGAGCATGTGAAAAGAATTTCAAGTAAATGTATCATTAAAAGTATTATGCTGGCAGATGGCTTATGTTTAAAAAATTGGCCATGACTCACAGACCTGCAAACATGCACAAGTCAAACTTTCTCCCTTTACTGGGTTCCAAATTTAAATTAGAAATTTATTGCACTTTTCTTATCCTTTGCTCATATTAATGGCACACATAAAAGAAATGTTGCTTTCTTGTTAATTGAGGTCAGTAAAACACTGTGGCCTATTTATGTCAATGTATAGAGCATCTTAAGTCAAACCATGGAAGTACTGACAAAGTGGTTCCTTGCATAATTATCACTGCTTTCATCCTTTTATCAGAGACAATCTAGGAGCAGATATTCTGGCAGTGTTAAAACCAAGCCATGGCAACAGTCCAGAGATACAAGATGAGACTAATGCTAGCCAAGGAGCCAGGCAACAAATGCTCATGTTCCAATAAGAATAAAGTTTATAAGCTAACACTATCTACGAATTATATTGCCTCAAGTGTTTTATCTCCTTTTATTAAAACTTGTATTGTAGAAATTAACTAGCAAAGGTTGTCCTCCTAATCTCTATTGGACAGAGGAGAGTTAACAAAAAATTGTTAGAATGATTAAGGAGAAAACCACCCCCTTTGAAAGGGACCATTTTTCCTCCTCATGTACTTTTTCAGTGCTTTTTGGGGTTAACCTATATATGTGATGTTATTTCCATCTTTATTTGAAAAGTTTTCCGATCTCCATTTCTCTACACTTCGGAGAATATCAGTGAATCTTGAGTGAACATCACAAACCTCTCCAGCCCTAATATCATACTTGGAAACGACTCTGAAGAACATTAGAGTCTTTCATGGTCACGCAACAGTCTTTTGTCTGAAAAATATAAGATGAATCTTCCTCTTGACTTCCCTCCCTAGGACTATTAAAGATGCCACCATCCTTACACTTGACTAGTTACAAATATTCAGATCATCCTTGATGACTTTTGCTCCTTCCCCTACCAGATCCCTCCTCTACCAAGTTCCACAGATTCCACCTCTATTGCATCTGTTTTGTCTGCACCTTTCCATCACTACTGCTAGCATTTAAAAGGCACTGATTTATTGATGTGAAATTGAGCCATTTTTTTTCTGTTAACATTGGTGGATCATTTTCATTAATTAGACATCTTTATAATACAAAAGAAATAGCCTGTGTTTAAGAACAATACTGTTTTATAAAATTTCTGTGTTCTAATGCCATAACTAGTTTCTCTGTGGTTATAGATGCTGCATAATAGTATTGTATTCTTTATTTGTTTGACAGCTTTTTCTTATATTTAAAAATATGTACATGGCCTATTCATTTTCACCTTCAGTGGTAATATATTGTATCATTGTTGTCACACTAGCCAACCTTTCAGTATGCTTCAGACTGGGAAAATGCCAGGATCTGCATGTGTGACTGAGGGATTTCCTCCACCCCACCCCCAGCCACTGAAAGCCCTTCGCCCCACCCATGGCTAGCAGGAAGTGCTGAATAATTAACAACACCTGGGAACAGACCCCAACCTAGACTCTTAGGAATTAGAATATCAATACAGCAGCCCACAAGTGGCACAATTTTGACTTATATCATGCCATTTTTCACACTTTTCCCATGGGACAGTTTCACCCCCAGCAGCCTCTGCCTTGCTAAATGTACCCTATCACCTTCCAAATAAACAAATTTCACTATAATCCTAGTCTCTGGATCTATTTCCTATAAAAATCGAAGCTAAGAAATTGTACTACCACTATTTAAAAAATTCCCCAAACATATGAGTTTTTTGTTGTTTCCAATTTGTTATAGATTATGCAGCTATAAATATCTTTGTACAAAAGAGAATTTTTTCCCTTTGAGTTACTTTCCTGAGCCACATTTGCAAAAATGGGGTCCTGGGTCAAAGTATATCTATAATTATCCGTGCTCTTCAAACTGCATTTTACCAAACATTGCACATTGACAAGACTGCAATAACTTCTAAACTACCAGACAATTTTCTGCATTTGATTGATTACAGCCTCACTGTAGAATTTCATGAGTTTTACTTTTCATTAATTTAGTGTGTGGTCTCTCCCAGTAGAATCTAAATTCCTTGAGGGCAGGAATAGTGTTTTATTCACTGTTATATCCCATTACCTAATGTGTAGTTGATATTCAATAAACATTTGTGAAATGAATTAAATTAATTACTGAATCTTAGTTACTTCTATTGTCATTTCTTTATCATTAGTGAGTAGTAAAATATATATGAGGTAGCAAGCAGGAAAAAAAGTGGAATAAGTGTTCCTTTAAGTATCTCAAACCCCCTGCTAACCTCAAAGTAGATCATGTAACAAAAAAGTTTAGACTAATTAGATAAGGAATGACCTTATAAGTAAATACAGATAATGTAATTGTCTTTCATAAAAAAAAAACTGAATCAGGCATTTTTGAATCCTGTTTCTTTTTCTTGTTAATACTCAATACTTCTCATACTCTTTGTATCAGAAAAAATTTAAATGTCCTTAATGTTCCCATGCAGTGTTATGCAGACTTGGAGGAAATTATTGTGCCTCTAACACACACTCCCTGTTCTCAGTATGTCCCCTTGGCTTACTCCTAGCAGGCTCAAAAGAAGTGAGATGTTTAAAAATGAGAGTGTCTCAAATCAGCATGAGTCTTTTTCTCTCAAAGTTCCAGAAAAAACTGAATTCTAGTCTTGGGGTAGTCATAATTTCTAGCTCATTTTGTTGGGGGTGGGACTCATTTTATCAGTTCAGAGTCCAACATAGCAATAGACAACCATCCCCAAGAAGGCTGCCTAGGATCTAGATTGAAATTAATAGGCTTAGGTCAAATAGCTGCTAACTGTACTCTTGGAAAAGTGTTCATGTGTGCATAGCAGAAAAGAAAGCACAGTCAAGATAGTGGGCAGAGTTGAGAGTAGTTGAGGAGATATCAAGGATCAAAGTTCACAATATAGAAGACGGTCAAGCCAAAAGGGCACAAAGGAAAGGTATTCTTCATTCATCAAATATTTATTATGTGTCCCCTATGTTCTAACAATTTTTCTTGGTTCTGGAGATACAGAGAAGTACGTAACACAGACATGGAACCTGACCTCACAGATTTGATATTCTAGTTGGGAATTCAGACAAGAAGCAAGTATGCAGGCAATTAAAATAAAATAATTACAAGGTTGAATACATGCTATGAAAGAAGCAAATAGGGTCATTTATAAGAATAATAACAGAGAGGGGTCTACTTTGACATTATGGATAGCTTCTCTGAGGAGGTTACAATTAAGCTGAATTAAAGTAACAGAAGAAACAAACCATGCAGAAAATGGAAGAAAAAGCATTCCAGAGAGAAAAAAAAATCATGAACCTTGAAGCAGGAAAGAGTTTGGCATATTCAAGAAACTGAAGATAGAGCAGTTTACCTAGAGCTCCATGGGGAAGAGGTCAGATCACATTGGGGTTGTAGGCCCTCGTAAAAAGCTGGAGTTTTATTCCAAAGGCACCAGAAAACCATAGGAGAACTTAAAATGTTTAGTAGCATGATCATATTTACATTCTAAAGAATACTCTGTTTTAATACATTCAGGCGGCTATAACAAAAATACCATAAAGTGGTGGCTTACAAACAATGAATATTTATTTCTCACAGTTCTGGGGGCTGGGAAGTCCAAGGTCAGGGCACTGGCAGATTCTCAATCTGGTGAGAAACGTCTTCAGTGTTCTAGACTGCCGACTTCTCACTGCATCCTCCCATGGTAGAAGGGGTGAGGGATCTCTCTGGGGCCTCTTTTAATAAGGGCACTAATCTCATTCCTGAGGGCTCTGCCCTCCTGACTTAAGCACCTCCCAAAGGCTCCACCTCATAACACCATCACCTTGAGGGGTAGGTTTCAACATATGAACTTGAGGCAGACACAGATGTTCAATATATAGCACTCTGACTACTGCATGGAGAATGGATTTGAGATCAATCGATCTATCTATCTAGATCTTCCAAATATATGTGTGTGTGTATATATATATATATATATATATATATATATACACACATATATATAATTAGTTTGTGGTGTGGAACCAGGAATGTATTTGATGGTGCCATTTACTGAGAAGGGTAACACAATTTGGCGGGGGTGGAGATGAACTAATGTGGGGAGGCAGGTACCAAGCACACAATTTTGGCAAGTTTGAGATATCTGTGATGTAGCTAAGTGCAGATGTCAAGAACACAACTGCATATGCAAGTCTGGTGATCAGAGGAGAGTCCTGGACTGAAAATGTATCTTCATCACAATGAAGAAGATGAAGAGGATTGTATTAATTTGTTCAGGCTGCCATAACAAAATACCACAGACTGGGTGGCTTCAACAACAGACATTGATTTTATCACAGTTCTAGAGGCTGAGTCCAAGAGCAAGGTATTAGTAGGACTGGTTTCTTCTGAGGTATATCTCCTCAGCTTGTAAACAGCTGCCTTCTCCTGTGTCCTCACATGATCTTTCCTGGTATCCACATTTCCTCTTCTTACAAGGAAAATAGTCAGAATGAATTAGGCTCCACCTAATTTTTTCATTAAATTTTTTCATCTTAATTTAATCACTTCTTAAAAGACCTTCCTCCAATATATAGTCACATACCAAGGGTCAGGACTTCAACATATGATTTTTAGGGGTCACAGTTCAGCCTTAACAAGGATATTTATATTCATTATAATTGATGAAGTTACTTCAGGAAAGAATGTAAAGAAGAAAATAGATTCTAGAACTGAACTCTGAAGAACCCCAATATTTAGAAGAGAAATTTTCAACAAAGGGACTAAGATTACACATCACGTTAGACAATTAGGAGAGTATGGTGTTCCAGAAACCAAAAATGGATAATGTTTCAAGTAGAGAGTGGTCAACACTGACAAATGATGCTCAAAGACTGAGTCAAGCAGGATTGAGATGTGTCTTTTGGGTTTGGTGACAAGGAATGTGTGATTTTGACTAAACCTGTTTTAATGGATTGCTAGCGGCAGAAAGATGACAGCATTGGGTTCAATATGAAATGTAATATGAAAATAGGGACAATAAATTTATCCCTTTTGTATATTTGAAATATTCTTATGATAATGAAAATGATAAAGAAAAGAAGCACTGATAATTGACTCAATACAGTCTTGTGAAAGCAAGTGAAGATGGGATCCAGAGTACAAGGAGTTGGCCTTTGATAAGAGAAAGTCATCTTTTTCTGTTATAACAGAAGGAAGGAAAAAAGAAAATAGCTACAGATTGTAAGTATTTTGTAAGCTTGATGGTCAGAAAATGAACAATGCGTCTGATTGTGTCAGTTTCCCAGTGAGGTTTGATACAACATTAGCAGTCAAGTGTGAGGGTGGGAAATGTATAGATGAGCATGGAAGAGAAAGAAGAGTATATGGAAGTCTGAAACATCCGTCTGTAGATGGTATTCAGTATCCCCACCTCTATTTCACACCATGTGAACTTACTCTTTCTATGTAGCACGTATCTGCTTCCCTGCAGTGCTCTGATACTCTGCAAACTGGTCTTTGGGGCTAGGTTGAGAGAAAAGCTTGCAAGTAAGGTAATAAAAGGAAAAAATTAACAGTAATTTCAAAAGCAATTAAATTGAAAACCACATTTATTGAGTTAAAAAATCATGAGTTAAAAACAATTTAATTTTTAAAGACTTTCATTGAGTTCAAAAACAGTGAAACTACTTTATTAATTTAATTGTTTTGAAGTCAGTGTTTTGGAACTCAATAAAAGTGTTTTTATTACTTTCATTTTCCTGAGCTTTCCTCTGTATTCAGTCAGGTCCCCTTGCTGACAGAGCTGGCCCAACTGTAAATAGGACAGATTCTACATCTGAGGACAATATTGCTCATGTCCTTTTCTGACATTTAAATTTTATTTTCTATTCTTTCCTCCAAAAGTCTTGTTTGTCGGTCAGTTTATTTTGACCTCTATCATATGCCACATGTGTCTGTGTATGTGTGTCACTGCACCGGTTATGAAATGTATCAGTCAGGGCCCATTCAGGTGACACACAGAAACCACAGAAGTGCTGTCATTAAGAGAAGTGTAATATAAGAACTGTTCAGAAGCTAAACATGGCTAACTAGTAAGAGGGATACAAGAGGCCTCTAGGGCTGAGAAAGACAGAATAAGGAAGGAACTCAGAAACTTAGAAAAATGCCCTCCCCAAGGCTCTATTCAGACTTCTGAAGGAAGGGATATGACCCTACAGGAGTTCATAGCATGCCAATGGGGAGAAACTGGGCAGAAGCTAAAAGCTACAGCTGAACCTCAGGGGCAGGCAGTCCATCGCTGGGTGCAGTAGAAACTGGCTGGAGAGCAAGGGCCACAGCTGAACTCTGAGGGCTGCCAGAGTGAGGGCAAAGAACCATGCCAGAAGTGACACTGTGGAATGCTGAAGGCTACAAAGGTTAATGCTCTCAGCACCCACGACACCCTGAATCCTTCCCTAGCCTTGCAGAGAGTGCTCTATGCATCCTCACAAAAAGCCAGCTGGCAAAGAAGAAACATTGGCATAGTCCAGTTCAGTATCACAAAGGGGCAAAGATGTGTGGCTGTAGAGATGAGGGAAAGTAAACCCACAACTATTACATGCGGCTATTCTCCCTGAGCTCCAAATTCACTTTTCTATGCTCTTGTCATATAGAGGTGGGGCTGGGCTTCTCCTCTGCTGGATGACATACGGACCAAAGACTCTTAGAGATGAAAGGACCATTTAGTCTCACTGCCCCACCACCACCACCTCCATTTAAATCTGGGGAAAACTGATTTTTAGGTAAAGTGACATGTCCACTATCTCATGTTCATGAATTGTTATCAGCATAGTGGATTTTCTGATTCCCAGCACTTCTGTGGTCTTTCCAATGACACTCTTCCTCCCCTAGTAAGTCAACATTTTTAATGTACCATCTAATATGCTTGTGCTCTTTTGTCAATATTAGCAGTTCTTTCATTCATCTACTTAGGACAGAGAATCTTTCACAAAGAAGTACAAAAACACTTGTAAATCTTAAGGAAATTTCCGATAGCTGTAAGGAAAAGCTGTCATTGTGTTATATTCAAACATGTTTTTAAACTTAAGAAGGGAAAATAAACAAAGCTTCTATAAAAAGACACTTATAGGCAGATGAGGGTTGCTAGCCTACTTAGAAAGTAATCTTAAGTGGTTTCACGTAAATTGTTTTCACGGTACGAGGAACTTCAAGAATGAGTTACACAGCAGTTAGCAATGGTTACTATGGTTGCAAAAATAAACTTGATCACCTGGTTGGTGAATACGAGGTGATGTTGGATGTTTGCTGTTATGTTCTTCCTGTAGAGATT
>JAVSCE010015081.1:0-124395 GCA_032199065.1 Smutsia gigantea | reverse complement strand
AGAGCAGGTCCACGAAATAACCAGCCCCAGTGGTCTGCGCCGGGAGCGCTGACACACATAGCGTGGTGCATTGGACATTAGAGAGGAAGAAGGTGCAGGTTTTGAGCCAGGAAGGCACTGGGACTGTGCAGCCAGCACGCCGGGAAAAGAGAAAAGCGCAAGTGGTTGTAGCAGTGTCGGAGAGGCGGGGGGCCCAGGAAGGGAACACCATTGCCCCGGCGGGCTCAGCCCTGCAGGCTGGAGGTCCTGGGGAACTTCGGACCCCTTTGCTGGTGACGGAGAGAAGGGAGCAGCCACGCTGGAACTTTATACAGAAAACAATAGCCTCCCATTCGTTTCCGCCCTGGCCAGAGCTACAAAAAGCGGCGCGGCAGTGGCTGTGGATTAGTGGACCAACATCAACACCTACAGTTCGCTTAGAGAATCCACTCCAGGTGGGCTTTTTTTTTTCTTCTTCTTTCTTTTCTTTTTCTTTTTCTCTTTCCTTTTCCTTTCTTTTCCTTCTTTCTTCTTTCTCTCTTTTCTTTCTCTTAATTCTTTTTTTTACTTGTTTGTATTTTTTCTTTTTCCCTTTCCTTCTTTCTTTTCTTTCTTCTTTCTCTCTTTTCTTTCTCTTCCTTCTTTTTTTGCATGTTTGGTTTTTTTTGTTGTTTTTTTTGTGTGTGTTTTTTTAAGTCTTAAAGACCCCAGCTGACATACGTGGCACCTACCAGCGACCACTCCTATCAACATGACAAGACAGAGGAATATGATACAGACAAAAATCACCAAGACCCAGACAACCCCTGAGAAGGAACCTGAAGGGATGGAAATGCAGAATCTTCCTGAAAAAGAATTCAGAATAAAAGTCATAACCATGCTGATGGGTCTACAGAGAAATATGCAAGAGCTGAGGGAGTAAGTGAGGGAAGTCAGGAAAGACAATGCAGAAATGAGACAAGCCATCGACGGGCTCAGCAGCAGACTGGACAAGGTGCAAGAGACTGTTAATGGAATAGAAATCAGAGAACAGGAACACAGAGCAGCTGAGGCAGAGAGAGATAAAAGGATCACTAGGAATGAAAGAATATTAAGAGAACTGTGTAACCAATCCAAACAGAACAATATTTGCATTATAGGAGTACCAGAGGAAGAAGAGAGAGAAAAAGGGATAGAAAGTGTCTTTGAAGAAATAATTGCTGAAAACTTGCCCATGCTGGGGAAGGAAATAGTCTCGCAGTCCACGGAAGCCACAGATCTCCTAACACAAGGGACCCCAGGAAGACAACACCAAGACACATAATAATTAAAATGGCAAAGATCAAAGATAAGGACAGAGTATTAAAGGCAGCTAGAGAAAGAACAAAGATCACCTTCAAAGGAAAACCCATCAGACTAACATCAGGCTTATCAACAGAAACCTTACAGGCTAGAAGAGAATGGCATGATATATTTAACGCAATGAAACAGAAGGGCCTCGAACCAAGAATACTGTATAGAGCACGATTATCATTTAAATATGACGGAGGGTTTAAACAATTTCCAGACAAGAAAAAGCTGAGAGAATTTGCCTCCCATAAACAACCTCTACAGGACATCTTAAAGGAACTGCTCTAGAGGGAAGCACTCCTAAGGCTAAAAAGACATCACCAGAGAAAATAAAATCATAGCAAAGAAAGCAGACCATCCAAACACTAACTAAAGGCAAAGAATAAAACACCCAGTATATAAAGAATGGAGGAGGAAGAATAAGAAGGGAGAGAAATAAAGAAACATCAGACTGTGTTTACAATAACTTAACAAGAAAGTTAAGTTAGATTGTTAGATAGTAAAGAAGCAACCCTTGAACCTTTGGTAACCACGAATCTAAAGCCAGCAATGGCAATAAGTACATATCTATCGATAATCACCCTAAATATAAATGGACTGAATGCACCAATCAAAAGACACAGAGTAACAGAATGGATAAAAAAGCAAGACCCATCTATATGCTACCTACAAGACTCACCTTAAACGCAAAGATATCCCCAGACTAAAAGTGAAGGGATGGAAAAAGATATTTCATGCAAACAACAAATAGAAAAAAGCAGGTGTTGCAATACTTGTTTCAGACAAAATAGACTTCAAAACGAAGAAAGAAGCAAGAGATAAAGAAGGACATTACATAATGATAAAGGGGTCAGTCCAACAAGAGGATATAACCATTTTAAATATATATGCACCCAACACAGGAGCACCAGCATATGTGAAAAAAGTACTAACAGAATTAAAGGAGGAAATAGACAGCAATGCATTCATTTTAGGTGACTTCAACACACCACTCACTCCAGAGGACAGATCAACCAGACAGAAAATAAGTAAAGACACAGAGGCACAGAACAACACACTAGAACAGATGGACCTAATGGACATCTACAGAACTCGACACCCAAAAGGAACAGGACAGACATTCTTCTCAAGTGCACATGGAACATTTTCCAGAATAGACCACATACTAGGCCACAAAAAGAACCCCAGTAAAATCGAAAATATTGAAATTCTATCAACCAACTTCTCAGATCATAAAGGTATTAAACTAGAATTAAACTTTAGAAAGAAAACAAAAAAGCTCACAAATACATGGAGACTTAACAACATTCTCCTAATTAATCAATGGGTCAATGACCAAATCAAAACAGAAATCAAAGAGTATATGGAGACAAATGACAACAACAACACAAAGCCACAGCTTCTGTGGGACGCAGCAAAGGCAGTTCTAAGAGGAAAGTATATTGCAATCCAGGCCTATCTAGAGAAAGAAGAACATTCCCAAATGAATAGTCTAAAGACACAATTACTGAAATTGGAAAAAGAAGAACAAATGAGACCCAAAGTTAACAGAAGGAGGGACCTAATAAAGATGAGAGAAGAAATAAATAAAATTGAGAAGAATAAAACAATAGAAAAAAATCAATGAAACCAAAAGTTGGTTCTTTGAAAAAATAAACAAAATAGATAAACCCCTAGCCAGACTCATTAAGAGAAAAAGAGAATCTACACACATAAACGGAATCAGAAATGAGAAAGGAAAAATCACGGTGGATCCCACAGAAATACAAAGAATTATAAGAGAATATTATGAGAATCTATATGCTAGCAAGCTGGAAAACCTAGAAGAAATGGACAACTTCTTAGAAAAATACAACCTTCCAAACCTCACCAAACAAGAAACAGAAAAACTAAACAGACCAATCACCAGCAACGAAATTGAAGCGGTAATCAAAAAACTACCCAAGAAAAAAACCCCGGACTAGATGGATTCACCTCTTAATTCTACAAGACATATAAAGAAGAAATAACACCCATTCTCCTTAAAGTTTTCCAAAAATAGAAGAGGAGGGAATACTTCCAAACTCCTTCTATGAAGCCAGCATCACTCTAATACCAACCGAGCAAAGACCTCACCAAAAAAGAAAACTACAGACGAATATCCCTGGTGAACGTAGATGCAAAAATACTCAACAAAATATTAGCAAACCGAATTCAAAAATACATCAAGAGGATCATACACCATGATCAAGTGGGATTCATCCCAGGGATACAAGGATGCTACAACATTCGAAAATCCATCAACATCATTCACCACATCAACAAAAAGAAGAACAAAAACCACATGATCATCTCCATAGATTCTGAAAAAGCATTTGACAAAATTCGGCATCCATTCATGATTAAAACTCTCAACAAAATAGGTACAGAGGGCAAGTACCTCAATATCATATGACAAACCCACAGCTAGCATCATACTTAACAGCGAGAAGCTGAAAGCTTTTCATCTAAGATCAGGAACAAGACAGGGATGCCCACTCTCTCCACTGTTATTCAACATAGTACTGGAGGTCCTAGCCAAGGCAATCAGACAAAACAAAGACATACAAGGCATCCAGATTGGTAAAGAAGAAGTCAAATTGTCACTATTTGCAGATGACATGATACTGTACATAAAAAACCCTAAAGACTCCACTCCAAAACTACTAGAACTAATATCTGAATTCAGCAAAGTTGCAGGATACAAAATTAACACACAGAAATCTGTTGCTTTCCTATACACTAACGATGAACTAACAGAAAGAGAAATCAGAAAAACAATTCCATTCACAATTGCATCAAAAAGAATAAAATACCTAGGAATAAACCTAACGAAGGAAGTGAAAGACCTGTATTCTGAAACTACAGGACGCTTCTAAGAGAAATTAAAGAGGACACTAACAAATGGAAACTCATCCCATGCTCTTGGCTAGGAAGAATAAATATTGTCAAAATGGCTATACTACCTAAAGCAATCTACAGATTCAATGCAATCCCTATCAAAATACCAGCAGCTTTCTTCGATGAACTGGAACAAATAATTCTAAAATTCATATGGCACCGCAAAAGACCCCGAATAGCCAAAGCAATCCTGAGAAGGAGGAATAAAACAGGGGGAATTACGATCCCTGACTTCAAGCTCTACTACAAAGCCACAGTAATCAAGACAATTTGGTATTGGCACAAAAACAGACCCACAGATCAGTGGAATAGAATAGAAAATCCAAACATCAACCCAAACACATACAGTCCATTAATATTTGATAAGGGAGCCTTGGATATACATTGGGGAGATGACGGCCTCTTCAGCAGCTGGTGTTGGAAAAACTGGACAGCTACATGTAAGAGAATGAAACTGGACCACTGTCTAGCCCCATACACAAAGGTAAACTCAAGGTGGATCAAAGACCTGAATGTAAGTCATGAAACCATAAAACTCTTAGAAAAAAATATAGGCAAAAATCTCTTGGACATAAACATGAGTGACTTTTTCATGACCATATCTCCCCGGGCAAGGGAAACAGAAGCAAAAATGAACAAGTGGGACTATATCAAGCTGAAAAGCTTCTGTACAGCAAAGGACACCATCAGTAGAACAAAAAGACTTCCTACAGTATGGGAGAATATATTCATAAATGATGTATCCGATAAGGGGTTGACATCCAAAATATATAAAGAACTCATGCACCTTAACAAACAAAAAGCAAATAGTCCAATTAAGAAATGTGCAGAGGACATGAATAGACACTTCTCCGAAGAAATTCAGACGGCCAACAGGCACATGAAAAGATGGTCCACATCGCTAATCATCAGAGAAATGCAGATTAAAACCACATGAGTTACCACCTCACACCAGTGAGGATAGCCAACATCCAAAACACAAACAACAACAAATGTTGGCGAGGATGTGGAGAAAAGGGAACCCTCCTACACTGCTGGTGGGAATGCAAATTAGTTCAACCATTGTGGAAAGCAGTATGGAGGTTCCTCAAAAAACTCAAAATAGAAATATGATTTGACCCAGGAATTCCACTCCTAGGAATTTACCCAAAGAATGCAGCAGCCCCGTTTGAAAAAGACAGATGCACCCCTATGTTTATTGCAGCACTATTTACAATAGCCAAGAAATGGAAGCAACCTAAGTGTCCATCAGTAGATGAATGGATAAAGAAGATGTGGTACATATACACAATGGAATATTATTCAGCCATAAGAAGAAAACAAATCCTACCATTTGCAACAACATGGATGGAGCGAGAGGGTATTATGGTCAGTGAAATAAGCAAAGCCGAAAAAGGCAAGTACTAAATGATTTCACTCATATGTGGAGTATAAGAACTAAGAAAAAAACTGAAGGAACAAAACAGCAGCAGACTCACAGAACCCAAGAATGGACTAATAGTTACCAAAGGGAAAGGGACTGGGGAGGATGGGTGGGAAGGGAGTGACAAAGGGGAAAAAGGGGCATTACGATTAGCAGATGTAATGTTAGGGGGGCATGCGGAGGGCTGTACAACCCAGAGAAGACAAGTAGTGACTCTATAGCATCTCACTATGCTGATGGACAGGGAATGTAATGGGGTTGGTGGCGGGGACCTGATGAAGGGAGTAGTGTAATCACCATAATATTGCTCATTTTATTGTAGATTAATGATATCAAAATAAACTTTAAAAAAATGCATCAGTGGCTCCCACACAGTGGGTCCTTAATAAATGTTTAATAATGGCTATATTAGTTTACTTCCTATAATTGTTTCTGCCATTAAAATGCACGTCTACCTTCTAGAGGAAAATGAAAAAAAAAAGACATAGGGTGGCAGAATGGATAAAGAAACAAGACCCATCTATATGCTGCCTACAGGAGACTCATTTCAGACATACACAGACTAAAACTGAAGGGATGGGAAAAGATATTTTATGCAAATAAAAGGGAGAAAAAAAGCAAGAGTAGCACTTCTGATAACATACAGAATGGAATTCAAAACAAAGAAAGCAACAAGAGACAAAGAAAGACATTACATAATGAAAAAGGGATCAGTCCAACAAGAGGATATAACAATTGTAATTATCTGTGCACCTAACATAGGAACACATAAATATATAAAACAAATACTAACAGACTTAATGGGGGAAACAGACAGCAACACAATCATATTAGAAGACTTTAACACCCCACTTAAATCAATGCATAGTTCATCCAGATAGAAAATAAATGAGGAAACAGAGGTGTTGAATAACACATTAGACCAGATGGACTTAACAGATACATACAGAATGTTCCACCCAAAAGCAGCATGATACACATTTTCTTTCAAGTTCACATGGAACATTCTCTAGAATAGATCATGTATAGGACACAAAAAGAGCCTCACTAAATTCAAAAAGATTGAAATTGTTATCAAGCATCTTTTCAAATCACAATGGTATAAAACTAGAAATCAATTACATGAAGAAAACCAAAAAAACCACAAACACATGGAGGCTAAACAACATGCTTCTAAATAACCAATGGATCAATGAACAAATAAAAGGGGAAAAAAACAATACATGGAAACAAATAAAAACAGAAACAAAAAAGTTCAAAATATGTGAGATGTACCAAACCCGGTCCTTAGAGAGAAGTACATAGCAATACAGGCCTACCTCAAGAAACAAGAACAATCTCAAATAAACAGTCTAAACTCACAATTAAAGAAACTAGAAAAAGAAGAACACATGAAACCCACAGTGGAAGGAGGGACATCATAAAGATCAGAGCAGAAGTAAATAAAGTAGAGAAGAATAAAACAACAGGAAAAAAAATCAATGAAACCAAGAGCTGGTTCTTTGAGAAGATAAACAAAATAGACAAACCCATAGCCAGACTTATCAAGAAAAAAAAAGAGAGACAGGACACAACTAAACAAGATCAGAAATGAAAAAGAAGTTATAACTGACACCACAGAAATACAAAGAATTGTTAGAGCATTCTGTGAAAAATTATATGCCACTAAATTGGGCAACCTAGAAGAATGGACAAATTCCTAGAAATGTACAACCTTCCAAAACTGGCCCAGGAAGAAACAGAAAATCTGACCAGACCAATTACCACTAATGAAATTGAATTGGTAATCCAAAAACTCCCAACAATCAGACATCCAGAACCAGATAATTTCACAGGTGAATTCTACTGAACACTTAAAGATGACTAGTACCCATCCTTCTTAAAGTATTCCAAAAAATAGGAAAGGAGGGAATACTTCCAAATTAATTCTCTTAGGCCAGCATCACTCTAATACCAAAACCAGATAAAGACATTACAAAAAAAGAAAACTATAGACCAATATCTCTGATGAACATAGATATAAAAATCCTTAACAAAATATTAGCAAACTGAATTCAAATCCATATCAAAAGGATCATCCATTATGACTAAGTGGGATTTATTCCAGGGATGCAATGATGGTACAATATTTGTAAATCAATGTGATACACCACATTAACAAAAGGAAAGATAAAAACCATATGATTGACTAAAGATGGTGGCGTGAGAGGTGAGACAGAGGCTTCCTCCTAAAACCTCATATAATATGAAGATAAAGCTACATCAACTACTCTTGAAAGAGCAATGGGAAAGAGGATGGCAACAAACTGCATACACCTGGAGACAAGAGCACCCCTCACAGAAAAGGGTAACATACTAAAGCTGTAGTCCTGCAGGATCCAAGCCCTTCCCCCACCCCAGCTCACCAGTGGGAGGAACAGGAATGGAGTAGGGAGGGAGTGGAGATGTGGGACTGCTGAATACCTAACTCTGGAGATCTGCTCTGGGAGCACAAACCTACATTACATGGTGCTTGCATGATACTCTTGTAATTAGGGGGTTGGAAAGCTAAGGTAGGCAGAATTCCTGGAGAGACTAAGAATCCAGTTGCTTGTGAAAGCAGGGATCCATACCCAGCTGCTCGGGGACAAAAGAAGGGCAGGCAGTCTGAGAGACTTCCTAACAAAGAAGCCCTTAGCAAGAGAGCTACTAAAGGGGCAAGGATTGCACGGAGCTTACTGCTCAGGAGAAACGACAGGCAGACAAAATTGTCCGGGTGCACTCTGCCCAGCAGGTTGGGAGCTTTCACGATCTTCAGGTGCTCCAGCTCCTACACAGCTCCAAGAACCCCTTCTGTGACAAGCAGACTTGTGCGCCTTTCTTCTGGCCAGCCCCACTGGGCTTGCAAACTGGGAAATCCTTCCCTGGTGTTAGGCCAGCCAAAGGGAAGATCTGTCTATAGCAACTAAAAACGCAAAGCACAGAGGCTTATACCTGTGTGCTCAGCCCACTGGTTCAGGCAGTGGAGACAGGCATAGCAGCCAGGAACCAGCAAACAGCCCTTTCTTCCCCGGAGGCACCAATACCACTCCCCTACAATCCCCGCATTGCTTCAGGGGCTGAGCAGCTCCAGAGAGTAGAGCTTCTGGGCACTAGAGGGCGCCATACACAAATATGAAACGCCAAAGGAACCTGGGCCAGAGTAAAATTATGAACACAACTCCTGGGAAAGATTTAAATGATATGGACCTTATGACTTTCCCTGAGAGGGAGTTCAAAATAAAAATCATTAACATGCTCATGGAGGTACGGAAAGATATTCAAGAACTCAGGAATGAATTCCGGTCAGAGATCCAATCGTTGAAGAACACAATGGATGGTATTAAAAGCAGATTGGATATGGTGGAGGAGACAATAATTGAAATAGGAACTAGAGAAGAGGAATATAAAGAAGCTGAGGCACAGAGAGAAAAAAGGATCTCTAAGAATGAAAGAATATTGCGAGAACTGTGTGACCAATCCAAACGGAACAATATTCGCATTATAGGGGTACCAGAGGAAGAAGAGAGAGAAAAAGGGATAGAAAGTGTCTTTGAGGAGGTGATTGCTGAAAACTTCCCCAATCTGGGGAAGGAGATAGTCTCTCAGGCCATGGAGGTGCACAGATCTCCCAACACAAGGGACCCAAGAAAGACAACAGCAAGATATATAGTAATTAAAATGGCAAAGATCAAGGATAAGGACAGACTATTAAAAGCAGCCAGAGAGAGAAATAGGATCACATACAAAGGAAAACCCATCAGGCTATCATCAGACTTCTCAGCAGAAACCTTACAGGCCAGAAGGGAGTGGCATGATGTATTTAATGCAATGAAGCAGAAGGGCCTTGAACCAAGATTACTTTATCCGGCAAGATTATCATTTATATTTGAAGGAGGGATTAAACAATTCCCAGATAAGCAAAAGCTGAGAGAATTTGCCTCCCACAAACCATCTCTACAGTGTATTTTGGAGGGACTGCTATAGATGGAAGTGTTCCTACAGATTAATAGCTGCCACCAGAGGGAATAAAACCACAGTAAAGAAAATAGAACAGCTAATTACTAAGAAATTGCAAAATTAAATTAACTATTCCCAAAGTCAATCAAGGGATAGACAGAAAGTACAGAATATGGTACCTAATATATAAAGAATGGAATAGAAAGAAAAAGGAGGAAACAAACAAACAAACAAAAAGAACCTTTAGATTGTGTTTGTAATAGCATATTAAGTTAGTTGTTAGACTTTTAGATAGTAGGGAAGTTAACCTTGAACCTTTGGTAACCACGAATCTGAAGCCTGCAATGCCAATAAGTACATACCTATCCATAATCAACCTAAATGTAAATGGACTGAATGCACCAGTCAAAAGACATAGAGTCACTTAATGGATAAAAAAACAAGACCCATCTATATGCTGCCTTCAAGAGACTCACTTTAAACCCAAAGACATACACAGACTAAAAGTGAAGGGACGGAAAAAGATATTTCATGCAAACAACAAGGAGAAAAAAGCAAGTGTTGCAGTACTTGTATCAGACAAAATAGACTTCAAAACGAAGAAAGTAGCAAAAGATAAAGAAGGACATTACATAATGATAAAGGGGTCAGTCCAACAAGAAAATATAACCATTATAAATATATATGCACCCAACACAGGAGCGCCAGCATATGTGAGACAAATACTAACAGAATTAAAGGAGGAAATAGACAGCAATGCATTCATTTTAGGAGACGTCAACACACCACTCACTCCAAAGGAAAGATCAACCAGACAGAGAATAAGTAAAGACACAGAGGCACTGAACAACACACTAGAACAGATGGACCTAACAGATATCTACAAAACTCTGCACCCAAAAGCACCAGGATACACATTTTTCTCAGGTGCACATGGAACATTTTCTAGAATAGACCACATATTAGGCCACAAAAAGAACCTCAGTAAATTCAAAAATATTGAAATTCTACCAACCAACTTCTCAGATCACAAAGGTATCAAACTAGAAATAAGTTTTAGAAAGAAATCAAAAAAGCTCACAAATACATGGAGACTTAACAACATTCTCCTAACTAATCAATGGGTTAACAACCAAATCAAAACAGAAATCAAAGAATATATGGAGCCTAATGATAACAACAACACAAAGCCACAACTTCTGTGGGACGCAGCAAAGGCAGTTCTAAGAGGAAAGTATATTGCAATCCAGGCCTATTTAAAGAAGGAAGAACATTCCAAATGAATAGTCTAAAGACACAATTACTGAAATTGGAAAAAGAAGAACAATTGAGGCCCAAAGTCACCAGAAGGAGGGACATAATAAAGATGAGAGAAGAAATAAATAAAATTGAGAAGAATAAAACAATAGAAAAAATCAATGAAACCAAGAGCTGGTTCTTTGAAAAAATAAACAAAATAGATAAACCCCTAGCCAGACTCATTAAGAGAAAAAGAGAATCTACACACATAAACAGAATCAGAAATGAGAAAGGAAAAATCATGACAGACCCCATAGAAATACAAAGAATTATAAGAGAATATTATGAGAATCTATATGCTAACAAGCTGGAAAACATAGAAGAAATGGACGCCTTCTTAGAAAAATACAACCTTCCAAGACTGACCAAGCAAGAAACAGAAAAACTAAACAGACTAATCACCAGCAATGAAATTGACTCAGTAATCAAAAAACTACCCAAGAAAAAAAACCCCGGACCGGATGGATTCACCTCTTAATTCTACAAGACATATAGAGAAGAAATAACACCCATTCTCCTTAAAGTTTTCCAAAAATAGAAGAGGAGGGAATACTTCCAAACTCCTTCTATGAAGCCAGCATCACTCTAATACCAAAACCGGGCAAAGACCTCCCCAAAAAAGAAAATTACAGACCAATATCCCTGATGAACATAGATGCAAAAATACTCAACAAAATATTAGCAAACCGAATTCAAAAATACATCAAGAGGATCATACACCATGATCAAGTGGGATTCATCCCAGGGATGCAAGGATGGTACAACATTCGAAAATCCATCAAAATCATCCACCACATCAACAAAAAGAAGAACAAAAACCACATGATCATCTCCATAGATGCTGAAAAAGCATTTGACAAAATTCAGCATCCATTCCTGATTAAAACTCTCAACAAAATGGGTATAGACGGCAAGTACCTCAACATCATAAAGGCTATATATGACAAACCCACAGCTAACATCATACTTAACGGCGAGACGCTGAAAGCTTTTCATCTAAGATCGAGAACAAGACAGGGATGCCCACTCTCTCCACTGTTATTCAACATAGTACTGGAGGTCCTAGCCAAGGCAATCAGACAAAACAAAGACATACAAGGCATCCAGATTGGTAAAGAAGAAGTCAAATTGTCACTATTTGCAGATGACATGATACTGTACATAAAAAACCCTAAAGATTCCATTCCAAAACTACTAGAACTAATATCTGAATTCAGCAAAGTTGCAGGATACAAAATTAACACACAGAAATCTGTTGCTTTCCTATACACTAATGATGAACTAACAGAAAGAGAAATCAGAAAAACAATTCCATTCACAATTGCATCAAAAAGAATAAAATACCTAGGAATAAACCTAACGAAGGAAGTGAAAGACCTGTATTCTGAAACTACAGGACACTTCTAAGAGAAATTAAAGAGGACACTAACAAATGGAAACTCATCCCATGCTCTTGGCTAGGAAGAATAAATATTGTCAAAATGGCTATACTACCTAAAGCAATCTACAGATTCAACGCAATCCCTATCAAACTACCAACAGCTTTCTTCAATGAACTGGAACAAATAATTCTAAAATTTGTATGGAACCACAAAAGACCGCGAATAGCCAAAGCAATCCTGAGAAGGAGGAATAAAACAGGGGGAATTACGCTCCCTGACTTCAAACTCTACTACAAAGCCACAGTAATCAAGACAATTTGGTATTGGCACAAAAACAGACCCACAGACCAGTGGAACAGAATAGAAAATCCAAACATTAACCCAAACATATACAGTCAATTAATATTTGATAAAGGAGCCTTGGATATACAATGGGGAGATGACAGCCTCTTCAGCAGCTGGTGTTGGAAAAACTGGACAGCTACATGTAAGAGAATGAAACTGGACTACAGTCTAACCCCATGCACAAAGGTAAACTCAAGGTGGATCAAAGACCTGAATGTAAGTCATGAAACCATAAAACTCTTAGAAAAAATCATAGGCAAAAATCTCTTGGACATAAACATGAGCGACTTCTTCATGAACATATCTCCCTGGGCAAGGGAAACAAGAGCAAAAATGAACAAGTGGGACTATATGAAGCTGAAAAGCTTCTGTACAGCAAAGGACACCATCAGTTGAACAAAAAGACATCCTACAGTATGGGAGAATATATTCATAAAAAACGTATCTGATAAAGGGTTGACATCCAAAATATATAAAGAACTCATGCACCTTAACAAACAGAAAGCAAATAATCCAATTAAGAAATGGGCAGAGGACATGAATAGACACTTCTCAAAGAAGAAATTCAGATGGCCAACAGGCACATGAAAAAGATGCTCCACATCGCTAATCATCAGAGAAATGCAGATTAAAACCACAATGAGATATCACCTCACACCAGTGAGGATGGCCAACATCCAAAACACAAACAACAACAAATGTTGGCGAGGATGTGGAAGAAAGGGAACCCTCCTACGCTGCTGGTGGGAATGCAAATTAGTTCAACCATTGTGGAAAGCAGTATGGAGGTTCCTCAAAAACCTCAAAATAGAAATACGATTTGACCCAGGAATTCCACTCCTAGGAATGTACCCTAAGAATACAGCAGCCCAGTTTGAAAAAGACATATGCACCCCTATGTTTATCGCAGCACTATTTACAATAGCTAAGAAATGGAAGCAACCTAAGTGTCCATCAGTAGATGAATGGATAAAGAAGATGTGGTACATATACACAATGGAATATTATTCAGCCATAAGAAGAAAACAAATCCTACCATTTGCAACAACATGGATGGAGCTAGAGGGTATTATGCTCAGTGAAATAAGCCAAGCCGAAAAAGACAAGTATCAAATGATTTCACTCATATGTGGAGTATAAGAACAAAGAAAAAAACTGAAGGAACAAAACAGCAGCAGACTCACAGAACCCAAGAACGGACTAATAGTTACCAAAGGGAAAGGGACTGGGGAAGATGGGTGGGAAGGGAGGGATAAGAGGGAAAAAGGGGCATTATGATTGCAGATGTAATGTTGGGGGGACATGGGGAGGGCTGTAGAACTCAGAGAAGACAAGTAGTGACTATAGCATCTCACTACGCTGATGGACAGTGAGTGTAATGGGGTTGGTCGGGGGGACTTGATAAAGGGGGTAGTTTAATAATCATAATATTGCACATGTAATTGTAGATTAATGATCCAAAATATATTATTAAAAAAAGAGAATACTTAGGAGAAGCTAATAAAAGAAGAAATGATTTTTAAAAACCATATGATCATCTCAACAGATGCTGAAATAGCATTTGACAAAATTCAGCATCCATTCATGATAAAAACTCTGAGAAAATAGGGAATAGAGGGAACATACCTCAACAAAGGCAATATATGACAAAGGCCACATGTGACAAAGCCACGGCTAACTTCATATTCAATGGCTGAATGCTTTTTCTCTAAGATCAGGGACAAGACATGGATGCCAACTCTCACCACTACTATTCAACATAGTACTGGAAGTCCTAGGCACAGTAGTCAGACAAGATAAAGAAATAAAGACATCCAAATAGTAAGGAAGAAGTAAAATTGTCACTACTTGCAGGTGACATGCCACTATATACAGAAAACCTTAAAAACCCCACCAAAAAGCTATTAGAACTAATAGCTAGATTCTGCAAAGTTGCAGGATACAAAATCAGTATATACAGAAATGTTTCAGTCCCATATACTAACAATGAACTATCAGAAAAAGAAATCAGTAAACAATTCCATTTACAATTTCATCAAAAAGAATAAAACACCTATGAATAAAACCAACTGAGGAAATGAAAGACCTATCTCTGAAAACTGTAAGAAGCTCATGAGAGAAATTAAAGAAGATAGAAATAAGTGAAAATCTATCTATACTCACGGTAAGAAGAATTAATATTGTCAAAATGGCTGTCCTTCCCAAAGCATTTTATAGATTCAAGGCAATCCCTATCAAAATACCAATGGCATTTTTCAATGAATTAGAGTAAATAATCCTAAAATTCACATGGAACCACAAAAGACCTCAAATAGCCAAAGCAATCTTAAGAAGGAAGAACAAAGCTGAGGGTATTTTGGTCCCTGACTTCAAGCTATACTACAAAGTTAGTGTAATCAAAACAGTATGGTACTGGCATAAGAACAGGCCCATAGATCAATGGAACAGAATAGAGAGCCCAGAAATAAATGCACACATACATGGCCAATTAATATATGATAAAGGAGCCACGAATATACAGTGGGGAAAAGACAGTCTCTTTAATTAATGGTGTTGAGAAAACTGGATGGTTACATGTAAGAGAATGAAACTGGATTACTGTCTAAGTCCGTACACAAAAGTAAACTTAAAATGGAATACTTATGTATAAGACACAGAAGCATTAAACTCTTAGAAGAAAACATAAGCAAAAATCTCTCAAACATAAGCATGAGCAATTTTTTCTAGACACAGCTTCTCAGGCAAGGTAAACACAAAAAATGAACAAGTGGGATTACACTAAACTAAAAAGCTGCTGCACAGCAAAGGACACCATCAACAGAACAGAAAGGCAACCTACAGAATGAGAGACTATATTCATAAATGATTTATCCAATAAGCGGTTAACATTCAAAATACATAAAGAACTCATACAACACCAAAAAAAGCAAATAACCTAAATAAAAAATGGGCAGACATTTTTCCAAAGAAGAAATACAGATGCCCAGGCATTGGGCAGTGGCAGTGAGCTGCGTGGTGTGAGGGTGCACTGACATGCTGAGGCAGTGAGTAGCGCGTTGGAAGGGGAAATGCACTCCGTGGAGGCAGCAGAGGTGTGGGGTAGGAGGCCTTGCTAGTGGCTGAGGCAGCTAGTGGCTCTGCGGGGCCCACAGCTTCTACAGAGTCGCGTGGATGCCACTCATGGCAGTGAGATGCGGCACCAGGTTTGGCCACCGGTGAGGAGGAAGGAGCTCTTGGAGCTGGCTTCTGCAGGTACCTCCCCAGTGGGGCTGAAGTAGGGCTTTAAAAGCAGGGTGAGTCTCCCTCTGCCTGCCAGGGAGCAAAGTCCAATGCTGCTGGACTAGCTAGAGGGCAATGCACAGGGAGGTGCCTTGGGCTGAGCCGTCAGCAGGGAGGATGGAGGGTCTTGGGCTCCTGAGAGTGCCAGATCTGTTGAGCCAAGGGAGGGCTGGGGAGGTATCGTCCACCTACCTTTTCTCCTGCAGAGACAGCTCTGTCCAACTTTCACCCCTCTGACTCCCCTCCCGGTGCTTTCCTGCAGTCTTTCAAACTGCTGTCTCTGTGTTGGGTCTCAGAGGGACTGTTACAGAAAATACTGAAAAACCTGGACTGGAACACTGATGGAAGAACCAAGCGGCACTCAGAGGTCTTGTAGTGTTGAGGTTTTATTCTTACACCGGTGGGCTCAGAGAGGAGTTATCTCCCAAGGCCTGAGCCCCGAACAAGGCAAAGGGAGCAATATATATCTTTCTGCTTCCATATCTGCAACATTCCTACATGCACAGTAAGCAAGCAAGCAAGGGGGAGTGAGTTTAGGGAGTGAGCTTAGGGAGTGGGTGCCTGGCAGAGCAGGAAGTTAAGGGAGTGTTTTGTTGTTTTTTGTTAAGAAGAGAGACAGAAGGGAGCCACCTGGACTAGACTGTCGTCCTTGTAAAGTTTCCCTGTCAGGACCAGGGGAGTGCACCTGTCCTCCACAGGCAGTTGGGGTCTCAGCCTCCCAGAGTGTTCCACCTGTCCCTGGTGTCCAGTCTGCTAATCACCAGAACCCAATGCAATGTGGACTCATGTTCCTGGAGCACATCTCCATGGTCAAGTGAGCAGAGTTCCCGGGCACCTGCCCCTCCCCCTCTGTTCCTCTTCCTGCTGCCTGTGGGCTGGGATGGGGTCCCACTTGATGATGGCTCTGCCACTTTACCCTTTTCCGTGTGGGCTCCTCTCCTTCCCCAGGTGTGGGTGGTCTGTCCTGCAGTGTTCAGGTCGTTTTCCAGGTGGGTTGTATTTGCTGTAATTGCTTCCTTGGTGTGAGTGTGGGAGGTGGTCTCCATCTTGCCTTCCAGCTCTCCTGCTCCACCATGTGGAGCCGATTCTTCTCACATTAATCTATCGATAAACATTAGCAGAAATGTGTCTCCCTGAAAAAGTGATGCCAGTTTATTATTTTTAATTAATAGATGCTACTATAAGTAGATTAATATAAAAATCAGATAATATGAAAGTTCCCATCCTACTTCTGTCATGCAATTCCCACAATTGTACTTCCTTAGTGAGGTTCATGTCACATATAATAAACCAATATTGAGATAGTCATTAAGGCCCACAATTTATATTAAGGTTCACTCTTTGTGTTGTATGGTAGCAGGGGTTTTGACAAGTGCATAATGTTATGTATCCACCATTAGTATCATACAGAATAGCTACACTGCTTTAAAAATCCTGTTTCACCTACTCATCCTCTTCCCTTTCTCTATAAAATCCTAGCAACCACTGATCTTTTTCATCATCTCTATAGTTTTTCTTTCTCCAGAAGGTCAAATAGTTGGAATCATAAACTATGTACTATTTCAGACTGACTTTCTCACTTATCTCTATTAAACATTCATCCATGTCTTGTGTGTGTGTGTGTGTGTGTGTGTGTGTGTGTGGCTTGGTAGCTCAGTTATTTTTATTACAGAATAATGTGTCATTGAATGGATGTATCACTTTGTTTATCCAGTCACCTGTTGAAGGACAGCTTGGTTGCTTCTGGTTTTGGTGGTTACAAATAGAGTTGTTATAAGCTTACTTCCCGTTGTCCACCAGGAAGGTGGCCCAGTGGCAGCTCACTGCCATACACTCTCTCCCCGTGTCTGTACCACTAAAGTTCCCTGGGTAATTCCTGAGCAGCACAACTAATGGGCTGACATTTTCTCTGGGTCCTAGATCTCCCTGAGAGCCGAGATGAGGAGCTTCCTGTGGACGGGGCAGAGGGAGTCTCCATTTAATTCCAAGGTAAGCTTGCCTGTCTTTGCCTGAGATAGAAATGTTACTTTCTTGGTTCCTCTCTATTTGAGTTGAGTTCAGATATGAAAAAATGACAGTGTACATTCTACATGTTAGATACTGTTTTCTTGGTGTGGTAGAAGGGGGAGGTTGTGAACTGTATAATAGGGATGCTTTTACTCAAAAAGCTACTTTTCTCCATGGATTAAGAGTTTTGCAATTGCTGCCTCGATGGACTTAACAGATACATCCTCCAGGAGAAGCTCATGCCTTTTCCCTTGGCGTACTCTATGCTTGTTTTGGGGGCCTCTGACTTACTACTGTTTCTCATTTGGTTTGCAATAGTCGCCGAAGAACCAAGGACACAGTACACACATAAAGTGTTTTCTCTCATTGCAGGTGGCCTCCAGAAGGGGCAGAAGCAGTAAGTATTCTGGGATCGCTCACTTGCTAACACAGGTGGTGCCCTCTTACTATCTACAATATGGAGAACTATGCTGATTCCAATTTCCTGCTATGAATAAGAATAGGAAGTATGGGGGTGGGGAAATGGATTGCCAAAGTGAAAACCATGTCCTGGTTTCTAAATCACATGGAAACAACCGTGTTCCCAACCCCACCAAGGAAAGTGTTCACAGAGCTCTCAAAGGAAAACAAATTGTGTTTTGGAAACACCATGACTCAGGCAAAACAACTTCATTTAATAATAAACCTCACCTGAGTAGGTGGTTTAATTCTCCCCAAGGCTGTTTGAGTGATGGCGGTTAAAGACAAGCAGCCATAATGGTATTTAACTGGCCTGTGGGGAAAGGCGAACTAGGGTCTTGGTTTCTTCTGAAGGCCTTTGCCAGGAAATAAGAGGAGTACGTTAAGTCAGTAGAAATGTAAAACAAGGTAACTTACGGTTTTCGCTTCCTTTTGAATCATGACTCCTCTGTGAAGTACACTGTAGTTTTAGAAGAATTTCACCATCCCATAGATGTTTACCACACGGAGAGAACGTCTCCATAGTCCCAGACTGGTCGTTGGGCATTTCCTCTGAAGCAGCCTCGGCATGGGAACACTGAACCCCACGAAGGTAAACACCCCCCCACAGTTGGAACTTCAGGGTGATGGTTGTGCAGGTGAGAGCGAGAAGGGCCCGTGGAAACGGGCCAAGTGACAAGTTGAAGGGGGATCCTCACCCTCATTTGAAGCTTTGCATCTGTGATCAAGGTCTTGTTTAAGGGCTCTGACCCCATGGAGCCCAGGGAAGGTCTCAGGACCCAGGGAGAGAGCAGGGCGATGCTGTGAGCCAGCGTGGCCCCAACAGGAGGAGGAAGAGTGGGAGGCCCTGCCTCTAATAACCTTCCTGTTCGCGTTTGTGTCTTTAAAGGTTGCGTTGTGAAGACCATCCTCAGCGGCAGCAGTGAGGATGAGGACTCTCCAGGTAGGGAACTACCTCGGGCCAGAGCCCACAGGACAGGGGTTACACCTGCTGCTCTGGAGACTGGGAATGGGAAGCGTGATATCAGAAAGGCAAAGGAAACACGTGTGGAGGATCATTTTGTTCTCATATTTTAAATGCACCATAGGAGAGGCACTATGCCTCTGGGTTTTGAGAGTGCTGTGCGTGTCATCAGCTCTTCTTGCTTTCCTAATTAAAGATGATCTTTCCTAGACCGGGTCTTATTGGCTTTGCTTCTGCAGAGCACCAAAGCCTTTGGTGCTGGGGTAGCATGTGGTTGGAACTGAGCAGGAGGGTATTGGGTTGGTGTTCCTCCGTGATGGAGGCAATCTGGTGGGACACAGCTCTGTCACCTGCATTTGAGCCTAGAGACAAGTTCTCCTGTGGGCACCAGGAAGGTGGGAGCAGACCCTCCCCCTGCACTTTCAGGCCCAGTGGGCACCTCCATGTCCTGTCCCCATCTTCCTGATCAAAAGGGTGCTCCCAGGGCTGGTGGCAGAGACATTTCCTCTCAGCCCCCTGCATGTACTCCCGGATCCTGTGTAGAAGTCATGTGGGAGCACATTCTGGGGTGCGTTTCTCCACCCCTGCCCCACATTTCACCTGCAGCCTGCTTCCCTGGGACAGGCGCACTTGCCCTGGGGTGTCCTGCATGCCTGCAGGGATGCTAGAAGGCTGCGGAAAGGGCTGCCTGGCTGCGCCACACCTGCTCTCCTGGCCCATTGACCTGGCCTCGGGTGCCCAGGCCCCGAACCGAGCCTGGGGCAGCAGGGCAGGGGGCCACTGCTCCTCTCAGATCCCAATGTTCTGGCCACACAGTAATGCCCTGCCCCAGAACTCAGCTATATCCCCCATCCCGTAACCTTCCCTCAGGCCTCCAGAGGCCCCCTCCCTCCAGGTCTTTCCAGGGACCAGCGCAAACCCTGTTGGGTACCCTGTGTCTATGCCACCATGTTGGCCATAGGACTCCTGTTGCTTCACTCCCAGACTAGGGGTATTTGGACAAGTTCCTTTACCTCCAATCTTGTGTTTCATTTAAAAAATATATATGGGGTTGTGAGGTTTAAATGTCCATCATGAACCTAGGGTTATTCCAGACACAAGACAGACAGTAAATATGTGGTGTCTCGACTTGGGGGAAGATGGCGGCGTGAGCAGGGCAGCAGAAATCTCCTCCCAACACTATATTTATCTACAAAAACACAGAAAATACATCTATTCCTAAAAGAGAGACGAGAATACACAGGAAAGCGCACAGCGTGCAGCTACACCCGAGAGGACTCGGCACCCCAAGAGGCGGGTAAGATACGGAGCCGCGACCCGGTGGGACCCGAGCCCTCCCCCACCCCAGCGCACCGGCGGGAGGAGAGGATTCAGAGCCGGGAGGGAGTGGAAGTGCACCCCGCGAAGTAGCCAGCCCCGGTGATCTGCGTGGGGAGCACTGACCCACATTGCGCAGTGCAGCGGAGATTGGAGAGACAGAGGGGCAGGATCTGAGCGGGGAACGCGCCAGGGTGCTTGCAGCCGGCTCCCGGGAAGGAAAAAAAAAAACTGCGCGCTTTCTTCAGCGGTCTTAAAGAGACAGGAGCCCAGCGGAGGAGCCGGATCGCCCCAGCACACTCAGCCCAGCAGGCTGGGAGTCCTGGGGAGTTTCAGACACCTTAGCTGGCGACTGAGGAAGCGTAGCCATACTTAACACTTCTCACTGAGATCAACAGCCTCCTACTCGTTCCCACCCCTGCCAGAGCGATAAAGGGCCCTGCGGAGCACCACAGTGACAGCTGTGGAATAGTGGGGCAATAGCGCCACCTAGAGCATTCCCACAGAATCTACGTCCGTCTTAAAGAGCCCAGCTGACATACGTGGCAACTATCAGTGACCAAATTATACAGCCATGAAAAGACAGAGGACTATGGTTCAGACCAAAATCAACCAGACAACCCCAGAGAGGGAGTCTGAAGGGATGGAAATGCACAGCCTCCCTGAAAAAGAATTCAGAATAAAAGTCATAACCATGCTGATGGACCTACAGAGAAATGTGCAAGAGCTGAGGGAGGAAGTGAGGGAACTGAGGAAAGACAATACAGAAATCAGACAAGCGATCGACGGGCTTAACAGCAGAATGGATGAGATGCGAGAGACTGTTAATGGAATAGAAAACAGAGAACAGGAGTACAGAGCAGCTGAGGCAGAGAGAGAGAAAAGGATTTCTAGGAATGAAAGAATATTAAGAGAACTGTGTGACCAATCCAAACGGAACAATATTCGCATTATAGGAGTACCAGAGGAAGAAGAGAGAGAAAAAGGGATAGAAAGTGTCTTTGAAGAAATAATTGCTGAAAACTTTCCCTCGCTGGGGAAGGAAGTAGTCTCGCAGTCCACCGAAGCTCATAGATCTCCCAACAGAAGGGACCCAAGGAAGACAACACCAAGACACATAATAATTAAGATGGCAAAGATCAAAGATAAAGACAGGGTATTATAGGCAGCTAGAGAGAGAAAAAAGATCACCTACAAAGGAAAACCCATCAGACTATCATCAGACTTCTCAACAGAAACCTTACAGGCCAGAAGAGAATGGCATGATATATTTAACGTTATGAAACAGAAGGGCCTTGAACCAAGAATATTGTATCCACCACGATTATCATTTAAATATGATGGAGGGATTAAACAATTTCCAGATAAACGAAAGTTAAGACAGTTTGCCTCTCATAAACCACCACTACAGGATATCTTAAATGGACTGCTCTAGAGGGAAGCACACCTAAGGCTAAAAAGATGTCACCAGAGAAAAAAAATCATAGCAAAGAAAGCAGACCATCCAAATACTAACTAAAGGCAAAGAATAAAACACCTATTACAGAAAGAATGGAGGAGGAGGAATAAGAAGGGAGAGAAATAAAGAAACATCAGACTGTGTTTACAATAACTTAACAAGTTAGATTGTTAGATAGTAAAGAAGCAACCCTTGAACCCTTGGTAACCACGAATCTAAAGCCAGCAATGGCAATAAGTACATACCTATCAATAATCACCCTAAATGTAAATGGACTGAATGCACCAATCAAAAGACACAGAGTAACAGAATGGATAAAAAAGCAAGACCCATCTATATGCTGCCTACAAGAAACTCACCTCAAATCCAAAGATATACACAGACTAAAAGTGAAGGGATGGAAAAAGATATTTCATGCAAACAACAAAGAGAAAAAAGCAGGTGTTGCAGTACTTGTATCAGACAAAATAGACTTCAAAACGGAGAAAGTAGCAAAAGATAAAGAAGGACATTACATAATGATAAAGGGGTCAGTCCAACAAGAAGATATAACCATTATAAACATATATGCACCCAACACAGGAGCGCCAGGATATGTGAGACAAATACTAACAGAATTAAAGGAGGAAATAGACAGCAATGCATTAATCTTAGGAGACTTCAACACACCACTCACTCCAGAGGACAGATCAACCAGACAGAAAATAAGTAAAGACACAGAGGCACTGAACAACACACTAGAACAGATGGACATAACAGACATCTACAGAACTCTACACCCAAAAGCAACAGGATACACATTCTTCTCAAGTGCACATGGAACATTTTCCAGAATAGACCACATACTAGGCCACAAAAAGAACCTCAGTAATTTCAAAAATATTGAAATCCTACCAACCAACTTCTCAGATCACCAAGGTATAAAACTAGAAATAAATTTTAGAAAGAAATCAAAAAGGCTCACAAATACATGGAGACTTAACAACACTCTCCTAATTAATCAATGGGTTAACGACCAAATCAAAACAGAAAACAAAGAATATATGGAGACTAATGACAACAACAACACAAAGCCACAACTTCTGTGGGACGCAGCAAAGGCAGTTCTAAGAGGAAAGTATATTGCAATCCAGGCCTATTTAAAGAAGGAAGAACATTCCCAAATGAATAGTCTAAAGACACAATTACTGAAATTGGAAAAAGAAGAACAAATGAGGCCCAAAGTCACCAGAAGGAGGGACATAATAAAGATTAGAGAAGAAATAAATAAAATTGAGAAGAATAAAACAATAGAAAAAATCAATAAAACCAAGAGCTGGTTCTTTGAAAAAATAAACAAAATAGATAAACCCCTAGCCAGACTCATTAAGAGAAAAAGAGAATCTACACACATAAACACAATCAGAAATGAGAAAGGAAAAATCACGACGGACCCCACAGAAATACAAAGAATCATAAGAGAATATTATGAGAATCTATATGCTAACAAGCTGGAAAACATAGAAGAAATGGACAACTTCTTAGAAAAATACAACCTTCCACGACTGACCAAGCAAGAAACAGAAAAACTAAACAGACCAATCACCAGCGACGAAATCGAATTGGTAATCAAAAAACTACCCAAGAAAAAATCCCCAGGCCTGATGGATTCACCTCTGAATTCTACCAGACATATAGAGAAGAAATAACACCGATTCTCCTTAAAGTTTTCCAAAAAATAGAAGAGGAGGGAATACTTCCAAACTCATTCTATGAAGCCAGCATCACTCTAATACCAAAACCGGGCAAAGACCTCACCAAAAAAGAAAATTACAGACCAATATCCCTGATGAACGTAGATGCAAAAATACTCAACAAAATATTAGCAAACCGAATTCAAAAATACATCAAGAGGATCATACACCATGATCAAGTGGGATTCATCCCAGGGATGCAAGGATGGTACAACATTCGAAAATCCATCAACATCATCCACCACATCAACAAAAAGAAGAACAAAAACCACATGATCATCTCCATAGATGCTGAAAAAGCATTTGACAAAATTCAGCATCCATTCCTGATTAAAACTCTCAACAAAATGGGTATAGAGGGCAAGTACCTCAACATCATAAAGGCTATATATGACAAACCCACAGCTAACATCATACTTAACGGCGAGACGCTGAAAGTTTTTCATCTAAGATCGGGAACAAGACAGGGATGCCCACTCTCTCCACTGTTATTCAACATAGTACTGGAGGTCCTAGCCACGGCAATCAGACAAAACAAAGACATACAAGGCATCCAGATTGGTAAAGAAGAAGTCAAATTGTCACTATTTGCAGATGACATGATACTGTACATAAAAAACCCTAAAGATTCCATTCCAAAACTACTAGAACTAATATCTGAATTCAGCAAAGTTGCAGGATACAAAATTAACACACAGAAATCTGTTGCTTTCCTATACACTAATGATGAACTAACAGAAAGAGAAATCAGAAAAACAATTCCATTCACAATTGCATCAAAAAGAATAAAATACCTAGGAATAAACCTAACGAAGGAAGTGAAAGACCTGTACTCTGAAAACTACAAGACACTTCTAAGAGAAATTAAAGAGGACACTAACAAATGGAAATGCATCCCATGCTCTTGGCTAGGAAGAATAAATATTGTCAAAATGGCTATACTACCTAAAGCAATCTACAGATTCAATGCAATCCCTATCAAACTACCAACAGCTTTCTTCAATGAACTGGAACAAATAATTCTAAAATTCATATGGAACCACAAAAGACCCCGAATAGCCAAAGCAATCCTGAGAAGTAGGAATAAAACAGGGGGAATTACACTCCCTGACTTCAAGCTCTACTACAAAGCCACAGTAATCAAGACAATTTGGTATTGGCACAAAAACAGACCCACAGACCAGTGGAACAGAATAGAAAATCCAAACATTAACCCAAACATATACAGTCAATTAATATTTGATAAAAGTGCCTTGGATATACAATGGGGAGATGACAGCCTCTTCAGCAGCTGGTGTTGGAAAAACTGGACAGCTACATGTAAGAGAATGAAACTGGACTACTGTCTAGCCCCATACACAAAGGTAAACTCAAGGTGGATCAAAGACCTGAATGTAAGTCATGAAACCATAAAACTCTTAGAAAAAACATAGGCAAAAATCTCTTGGACATAAACATGAGCGACTTCTTCATGAACATATCTCCCGGGCAAGGGAAACAAAAGCAAAAATGAACAAGTGGGACTATATCAAGCTGAAAAGCTTCTGTACAGCAAAGGACACCATCAGTAGAACAAAAAGACATCCTACAGTATGGGAGAATATATTCATAAAAAACGTATCTGATAAAGGGTTGACATCCAAAATATATAAAGAACTCATGCACCTTAACAAACAGAAAGCAAATAATCCAATTAAGAAATGGGCAGAGGACATGAATAGACACTTCTCCAAAGAAGAAATTCAGATGGCCAACAGGCACATGAAAAGATGCTCCACATCGCTAATCATCAGAGAAATGCAGATTAAAACCACAATGAGATATCACCTCACACCAGTGAGGATGGCCAACATCCAAAACACAAACAACAACAAATGTTGGCGAGGATGTGGAGAAAAGGGAACCCTCCTACACTGCTGGTGGGACTGCAAATTAGTTCAACCATTGTGGAAAGCAGTATGGAGGTTCCTCAAAAAACTCAAAATAGAAATACCATTTGACCCAGGAATTCCACTCCTAGGAATTTACCCTAAGAATGCAGCAGCCCAATTTGAAAAGGACAGATGCACCCCTATGTTTATTGCAGCACTATTTACAATAGCCAAGAAATGGAAGCAACCTAAGTGTCCATCAGTAGATGAATGGATAAAGAAGATGTGGTACATATACACAATGGAATATTATTCAGCCATAAGAAGAAAACAAATCCTACCATTTGCAACAACATGGATGGAGCTAGAGGGTATTATGCTCAGTGAAATAAGCCAAGCCGAAAAAGACAAGTATCAAATGATTTCACTCATATGTGGAGTATAAGAACAAAGAAAAAAACTGAAGGAACAAAACAGCAGCAGACTCACAGAACCCAAGAACGGACTAATAGTTACCAAAGGGAAAGGGACTGGGGAAAATGGGCGGGAAGGGAGGGATAAGAGGGAAAAAGGGGCATTACGATTAGCAGATGTAATGTTGGGGGGGCACGGGGAGGGCAGTACAACTCAGAGAAGACAAGTAGTGATTCTATAGCATCTCACTACGCTGATGGACAGTGACTGTAATGGGGTTGGTGGGGGGGACCTGATGAAGGGGTAGTTTAATAATCGTAATATTGCACATGTAATTGTAAATTAATGATAATAAAATAAATTATTTTAAAAAAAGATGTTTAAAAAAAAAGTCTGTCTTTATCCTTGATCTTTTCCATTTTAATTAATATGTCTTGATGTTGTCTTCCTTGGGTCCCTTGTATTCGGAGATCTGTGCACCTCCATGGCTTGAGAGACTATCTCCTTCCCCAGATTAGGGAAGTTTTCAGCAATTACCTCCTCAAAGACACTTTCTATCCCTTTTTCTCTCTTCTTCTTCTGGTACCTCTATAATGCGAATATTGTTCCGTTGGCTTGGTCACACAGTTCTCTCAATATTCTTTCATTCTTAGAGATCCTTTTTTCTTTCTGTGCCTCAGCTTCTTTGTATTCCTCTTCTATTTCTATTCCATTTTCATCTCTTCTACTACATCTAATCTTTTAAATTCCTCCATTGTATGTTTCATTTCAGATATGGAATTTCTTAACGATTGAATCTCCAACTTAAATTCGTTCCTGAGTTCTTGAATGTTTTTCTGTACCTCCATAAGCATGTTTATAATTTTTATTTTGAACTCTCTTTAAGGAAAATTGGTGAGTTCGGTTTCATTTGGCCCTCTTTCTGGGGTTTGTGAGATTTTGGTCTGAACCACGTTCTTTTGATGTTTCATGTTTCAGTGTGGTGCCCACTACTGTGCAGAAACTCATCTCCGGAGTTGCTCAGCCCTTGGAGTGAGGTCAGGGGTTGTAGGGGAGTGGAGCTGGTCTCCATCTCCAGTGTCAGAGGGAGTGGGCCAGTCACAGACGGGTAAACTTCTGTGCTTTGTGTCTCTAGCTGTTGTAGGCGGGGCCTCCCTCTGGCTGGCCTGATGCCTGCGCAGTGACCATGGGTTTGCGAGCAGGTGCCTGCAGGTCAGTAGGAAGGCTTGGCAGGCTGTGTGTCACAGTGGGGGGCCTCGGAGCTGAGTAGGCAGCCAGGGGGATGGAGGACCTTGAAGCTCCTCAAAGTTCTCAACCAGCTGGGCTGAGCATGCCCAACCTTGTTCAGCTCTCCCTTCTCTCGCACAGCAAGCTCTGTGCAAAGCTGCCCCTTCAGCAGCCCTGTCACTGCTAGGAAGCCTCTCAGACTGCCTGCCTTTCCTGTGACACAGAGTGGCCGGGTGTGGATCCCCTCTTCCACAAATGGCCGAAATGTCAATTTCTCAAGCACTCCCTGCCTGTCCGAGCTCCCCAATGTCCAGAGCACCACACACTATAGGATTCTGCTCACAAAGCAGATGTCCAGGGCTAGGTGTTCAGCAGTCCCAGGCTTTCACCGCCCACCCCCCTGCTCTGTTTCTCTTCCTCCCGCCAGTGAGTTGGGGTGGGGGAAGGGCCTGGGTCCCGCTGGATTAAGGCTTTCAAACATTACCGTTTCTTGAGGTCTGCTCTGTTCATGAGGTCTGTATGCAGTCTGGTTCAGCCTTCTTGTTGCTCTCTGAAGGTTAGTTGTATTTATTAACTATATTTTTTGTACTGTTTGTGATTTTGGGAGGAGCTCTCCGTCTCACCTCTCACGCCACCATCTTGAAAGCTCCACCAACATTTAACATTTTTAAGTGTATAGTTCAGTGGCATTAAGTACATTCACATTGTGACATAACTGTCATTGCTACCATTTTTCATTCCCATCAGCCACGAATGAGAATTCCAATTTTCTATATCCTCACCAACTCTTTGAGTGTGTCTTTTTACTTATTTGTTTATATAATAGCCATTCTAATGGATGTGAAGTGGTATCTCATTGTGCTTTTGATTTCCATTTCCCTGTAGGATGGTGATGTTGAGCATTTTTTTCATGTGTTTATTGTCACTGGACTTAGCAATCATTTCTTGAATGTAACACAAAAGGCACAGGCAGATTAAGAAAAAAATTAATTGGACTTCATAAAAATTTAAAACTTTTGTACATGAAAAGACACTATTGACAGGTGGAGAAAGACAAATACCCTATGATTTCACTTGTGGAATATAGAAACAAAGCAAAACAGAAGGAACAAAACAACAGTAGTCTCACAGACACTGAGAAGTAACTAGAGGTTACCAATGGGTAGGGGAGTGAGTGGGGGCTGGGGGGAGAGGGACTGTTGAATCACTGTGATGTACATTTGATAATTTTTTTTTAAAAGATACTATTGAGAAAGTAAACAGGGATTGGGGAAATAGTTGCAAATTATGTATCTTAGAAATTGGAATGCTAATACATTAAGAAAGGGAATATAAAATGTTGAAGCCACTGTGGAAAACTGTTTGGCAGTTCAAAACTGTAATATTTAACATGTGATCTAGCAATTCCACTCCTAGGAATATACACAAAAGAATTGAGAGCAGAAACTTGGACATGAATGTTCACAGCATCACTGCTCACAATAGTGAAAGGGTGAATGGATAAACAAGATATGGTATCTCCATACAATGAAATACTGCAATATTCAGCCAGAAGGCTGAGGTACCAATACTGCAGTGGCGATGAACCTCAAAAGTGCTATGCTAACAGAAAAAAGGTGAACACAAGCTCTCTATGACTCCATTTATATGAAAATCCAGAATGGCTAAATCTTTAGAAACAGAAAGTAGATTAGTTGTTGCCAGAGGTCACAGGGCAGAATGGGGAGTGACTGCACAATGGGGAGGGCATTCCATTTTAGGTGATGAAAATGTTTTGCTACTCCAAAGATATGATGGTTAAGATTTTATGTACTAAATGTCACTGACTCTGTATACTTTAAAAGTTTTTTTTATATTGTCAGTTTTACCTTGTTGTGAAACAAAGACTAAGAAACCATCCCTCAGCCTTCCCTCCTGAGGGTAAGTCCTCTGCTTGCAGCTCCCCCAGCCCCTTACAGGCCTTCTAAGGTCCTGCCACTGCCAGCGGCCTGGCCAGCCACACTTGGGACACTGGTGCTCCACTCCTACCCCATTCTACTTCTTAACCCCCAGCACTGTCATGATTCCAGTCCCAAGCCACCTATCTCTGCCCAGCCAGCTGTGACTTCGTCATCATGGTATCGAACTTCACTCTGCTGAAACTGGACCTCTGCACGTGGTTGGTTTGAGAGGGTTGTCTCATCTCAATAGGGGAAGTAGCATTTCCTGAGCACTGAGGTATTAAGTCATCTTGCTTAGGTGAACCCATAGCAACTCTATGAAGTATGGTTAGTCCCAGGCACTGAAGGGGCAGGTGTGACTCACCCGCAATCACTTGATTCCAGACCACACTCAGGCCTCCAGGTGCCATGTACATCAAGTGTGAGTCATATGAACACTGTCCCTGGCCAGACAGAAGAGGCCTTCCAGTTGTGGGGGTCACCTGTCTCATCATGCAGGTGGCCTGGCTTCCATGTGAAGTTGCACCAGCCACAAAAACTGTTATATATACTGGCCTGGGGCTCCCCAGAGGTCAGGAAGTGGATGCATGCTGGTATTTTTATACTTGGTTAGAGCTGAGGATGCTTTCACCTTATTTTCGTCCACACCCCTCCAGGTCCCTGGATACTAAAGATACTAAAGATACATTCTGGGTCTTGCCTTGCTCAGGCAGGCCAGGATCCAGCCCCACTGAGGCTCCTCACAAAACCTCAGGGGCTCCACAGGCACACAGTGGGGAGGGGGATGCCTGAGCCAGAAGGGGCCTTTGCCTTTGGAAGCCTGGGACTGAGTGCTTTTTTTCTGCTCAGGCAACAGGGAACAGTGGAGCCCCCAGGAAGGCTCAGCATCCAGAGACAAGCCTCCATTTTATCCTTCAAAACTTTAGCACCCCCAACAGGGAAAACAGTGTAGCACAGAGAAGGCAAACAGTGAATCTGTGGCATCTTACTACACTGATGGACAGTGACTGCATTGGGGTATGGTTGGGGACTTGATAATATGGGTAAATGCAGTAACCACATTGTTTTTTCATGTGAAACCTTCATAAGAGTGTATATCAATAATACCTTAAGAAAAAAAAAAACAGGGAGGGGGTAAGATTCCTAGCATATTCTTTGGCAATCAGCCAACAACTGACCCTATCTTAGCACACAGCAAGTAGTCCTAAATGATATGTCCCCACTGCTTGAGGGTAACTACTATCTAGGAGAAGAGCAAGATCAATAAATTCCTTGTATTGTTTATCTTAGAGAATATCTAGAGGACTGACTGTGGATAGTGATACCTCACCAGAGAGAGACATTATAAGCACATGTCAAACCTATGTACCCACCCCAACCCTTTGCCCCACTCTTTAAAAGCCTTAAAAAACAGAATCCTAAGCACTTAAGTGCTCCTCCTCTCTGATGTTGCCCGCACTCCCCTTTCTTTGAATATGTGCTTTTTGCTTCAAATAAAGAATTCTCACTGCTAAAAAAACCAAAAACTTTAGCACCCCCCAGCCCAGAAAAGCCCAGGCTTGGGCAGACCACACCCTCCACACCTCCTCTAAAGCCCTTTTCTCCCAGCCATGAGCAGTTTGGATCAGCCCCCTATCCCTTTTAATGAGGAAAGGTGCCTCAGAAAGGGACACTCGGCCTTGTCACAGTGTTTCACCCATGTACACTGGGCCTGGGCTGGCTCTACAAGGTTTCAGACCAGAACAGTCTGTAGGGTTAACACACCTCTTCTCAGAAGGGCCTGGGATTCAGCCAGAAGGCAGGGAGGGAAGTGGTGGGCAGCCTGAAAGCAGGTAAGTGATCGGCAGGAAGCAGAGGGTGGAGGTCGCTCCCCACAAGCACTGAGTGGAGCTGGAAAAGAGGGACCTCCTGCCTCCATCCACATGGAAGGTCTCTCCACCACATGTGTAGATCTCTGTACAAGGTCCAATCTCAGTCAATAGTCAGCTCCAGAGACTTTAGTCCATCTACCCCCAAGTGGGCATGACACAGCTGGCCAAGTAAAGGCAGTAGAACTTTCAGGATTGAGACCAGTGTCTGCCAAGGGTAGGTGGGAGGAAAATGCCCCCGATTGTCATATGGCCTGTTTGCCAAGGGTCTTGCCCCTGACTGTGATCACCTCCCACAGAGATACCTCCTTGATGAGCATCCAGACTCTCCTGGTCACATGAAAAGCTCTATGACTGGGATGAAGCCAGAGCGCTGCATGTTCCCTGAGAAGATCCAAGGGTTGGCACACTAGCAGCAGCCAAGGGCTAACCCCTACCCTCTAAATCTAAGCGCTAATCCCTAAACTCTGACCCTACAACATGTTCATTGGGCGTGGTGACATTCTGTGCACAACATTCTCCTCTCTAGAAAGGCCTTCACTGTCAGGAGCCCCCAGGAGCTCACCTCTGTAATCTGCTGCTGCCTGAGTGAAATAGACCTGCTTTTGACTTCTGATCTGTTGAGCATTTCTCAAATGCTTCCTGCAAAACAGGGATGAATGAGAGTTGGATGACTTTGAAATGGAAATGCATAATGTGGATAAAAGTGGGTGAAATAACAGCTCCTGAAATCAACTAAAGCCTATCACCATGAGGGTGATGGGAAATAATAAGTCAAAGAGTGAATCTTGGTGACTGGGTGTACACTGTGTATATATATGGAGGAAAGCTGATGGTGTTTCAAATTCCGAATTCAGATAAGAGAGACAGTAATGTGTTCATGGATTATGAGAATTAAGTAAGCAGATTAGGGAATTCAATTAGTTAATACAGAATTTGATGAGAAACAGGATTTTACAAAATTTCACAGCATCACCCCCACAAAATGCTTATACACTGAGTAAAGAATTACTCTACAATGGAGACAATTGGGAAAAAAACACCCTAATCAAGTGATCAAAGTGAACACCATCAATAATGGGACATTAGAATCATGTGCTACCTTACCTGTAAGCAATAAGGACTCAGTGTTACTTCTGGGATCCTTCTTCCAAAAATGCATATCCTGAGTTACAAGGAAATACCAGGCATGGCCACTTTGAGGGACATTTTACAGAGTAACTGGCTTGTAATCTTCAAAAGTGTCAAGGTTAGGGAAGTCATAGACTAGGGACTGTTCCTAGGATGAAGGGTATTGAGAGATGCAGTGAGTAAATGCAGCCAGCATGTGATGTGGGATGGGATTATTTCCCAATTTAGGGCATTCCCAGGATAAGTAAATTTTGATGGGGTCTCACAGTCAGAAAACTATAAAGGATCAATATTGGTTTCCTGACTGATGGCTGTATTATGGATCCCTTACCTGAAGGGAACACATACAAGTATTTTATGTAGGAATAGGGAACAATGGGGCATCAGCCCAGTATTTTATATTGAAATGGATCAAAAAAAGGACTTTATATCCAATTTGCAACTTAGTGATCATTTCAAAAAATTATTTAAAAACTCAAATATTCATAGTTTTAGGGAACATAGTGGAAGTGAATGTCCCAAATGGAAATATAGATTATTACTGGTACATGGACACGTGGTTTTGGCAACAAAGGTGAGAAGCCATGGATCCTGAGTCTGGGTGAAGGGGGTGTGGCCGAGCACAGGTGGCCTCAGATGAGAAGCCCCCTCCCCAGGAAGCTGGGAACTCCATTCCAGTGCTTCCACATATCCTAGGTCCCCACCCACCCCTTGCTTCACACCACCCTATCAGCGACTACCTATAATGGCTCACTTATTCCTCTGTTTGCCCCACTATCCCAAGAGCACTGAAGCCACAAACTTGACTTTGCTCCCTGCCATATCACACAAGCTGCTAAGCACACACATCAACTAACACAAGGGGGGAGTCAGGAGCAAAGGCCTATACCTGGAGATGACAGTCCTGAGTGTCAAAGTGACCCATCCAGAAGGGAGTCAGATGTGCCAGGAGTCACTCCACAATGGGTCCCCAAGAGCCCTGTACCCTTGGGCACAGTACTTCCACTACCAGAGTTAGTTCCTCGTTCCCACGACAACATAGCCAGGTGAAGAGCAAAAAAAAAAAAAAGGCCAGAGGACAGGGATACCCACTGTGGTGTTCCTTATAAAACGTGACAACCTGGATGTCCATCAGCAGGGTACTGATGCACCAATCCATGCACACTCATGTTATGAGACACTAGCCAAGGCCAGACAAGGACAGGTGTCTGGGACATGGCTATGTGAATAAAGCTGGGGGAGTCCACAACATTTAACTTTAATGAAATACAACATTTGTTTAGAAAGCACAATAAACAACAACCTCAGGGGACACACCCTGCAACCCCCTGCCCAGGCCACTCCAACCACAGTTACTTTGTAAAAGGCCCCAGACACAGACATATCCAAATGCTGTCCATGCTTCACTCACAAAGTTAACCGGGTGGAGAAGTCTGGCCTTGTCACAGGGTGGGTGGGAGAGTGGCTGGCAGAACCACCTTCTCTCTCCAGAAAGGCCTTCACTGGCAGGAACCCCCAGGAGTTCAACTCTGTAATCTGCCACTGCCTGAGTGAAGTAGACCCACTTTTGACTTCTGATCGGATGAGCGTTTCTCAAATGCTTCCCCCAACACAGGGAATTTGCCAACCAAACTATGCAAACATAGCAGGGGGGTCAGTGCCCTCAGTGCCTCTCTCAGTGGAAGCCCCAGCGAACTCTGGGAAGTGCTCTTTCAAGTCGGGACACCTGAAGCTCTGTAACTCGTGTTGAAAGGCCAACACCCACAACTGTTCCCCTGGAGCAGTGGCTGGGCCCCTGAGGGACAGCTCAGCCCAGGTTGCCCCCTGAAAGCTCGAGGAGCATCGTGGCCCCCCAGAAGGCATCGCTGGAGGCCTGGTCATCGGGCCACTGAACCTAGAAAGCAGACACAGCATTACATGCGGGGTCGCCCTCTACCTGGGGCACCTGAGACCCCAGCCCTGGGAACCTCATCTTCTGGATTTAGTAACATTAGCCTGGAACATGCGGTCCCAGCTGCCATTCCCAATGTCCCACCTCAAGGCACCCAGGCCCTTGTATATCTTTGCTGGTTTCTTCACTCCAAAGGCATAAGCGGAGGACCCAGGAATGAGGAGGGAAACCCACACACCTCCCTAGAAGGCCTCACCTGGCTGGAGGGCAGGGGCTGGCTCAGCTCCACAGCAGAAACAGGGCCAGGGAAGGTGGCTGGGGCTGGTGCCAGTCCTGGGGGGCTGGAAAAGGGATGGTGTCAGCTGGTCACAAGGTCCACCATGTGAGCAACATGCTCTGAGAGTTCTCAGGACATCAGGAGCCCTTCCGAGTCCTGGATGCTACTCAGAAAGAGTCTCCTGCCACAGGGCCCTCACGTGCTGCAGGCTGCTAGAAGGGCCTATGTGACACCTCGAATAGGTGGCTTGGGTGGGTCAGAATATGTCAGAGTAGGCTCACAGAGAAGGGGCTAGTGAGCAAAAAAGCAAAGGAATAGAAGGTCGAGAAGAAGGGACAGGCCTGGGGGTGTGAAGGTGAAAAGAGGCCATTAGGATCAAGTCAGGGTGAGAAGCAGAGAGATCAGGGAAGCAGACAGGTAGGGCCTCTCAGGACAACAGTCTGACAGTTCCTTTAAAAAGCAAATACACACCTTCCCTGTGACCCAGCCATTCCAATCCTAGGTGTACACATACCTCAGAGATGCAAAGTCAAGTGTGCAGACTGACACATATCTGGGAATGCTCACAGAAGCCCCAAACTGGGAATCCCAAATGCCCACCAGCAGACCATCCACACCAAGAAACAGGCCTCGGTAATAGAGAGGAGTACACTTCTGACATATTGACAGGGGGGAATCTCAAAGCAGGGAGCCCAGGGAAAAGAAGCCAGTATAAAATTTTTAATTTAAAATTTCGTATGTACTGTATGCGTTCATGCAGCTGAGCAAAGCATGTCCACGGTCCTGGGGATGGCAGGAGCAGAGGTGGGACAGTGGCATTCACGGCCCACCTACAGTTAGGACTTCATGGTGGGCACCCTGGCCACACTCAGAAAACTATCATTTGTACCGTCTGCCCTTGTGGGTTTACATATGCCAACTGTACCCCAATAAAGCTATTTTTAGGAAGGAATCAAGTCATCAGATGAGAAAAGGGATGGGCTGAGGCATCAGAGTGCACGGATGAGGCAGCCAGTGGATAGGTCTGAAGCCACGAGGGGACCCTGTGGTGGCATTTGCTCCATCATGGCCTCTGGTCATGAGTGGAAAAGTGAGTCCATCAGCATGGACTGTAATTTCTCAGCATCTGGTGGTTTTAGCAAGCAGAGCCTCTCACTTGGACAGCTGCTCCTCTCTCTATCACATTCCCCTGTAATTCTGCCCTCATGGGAAGACAGCCTTCAGATTCCATATTATGGAGACCAAAACCCCCGTGGGCCTGGTCCTGGTGGCCCCTGTTGCAGACTCCGTGTCCACCAGAGGACCCCCTGCCTGTCAAGCTCCTCCATCCCTTCTCTGCCTCCTCAGTGTCCTGGCTCCCACGGCTACAATCTATAGCACCGGCACTGTTCATGGCCCTGCAAACCCCCTTGAAACTAAAATTTACTATCTAAAATCAGAACCTTGACACTGCTCAGAAACTCTGACAGCCTTTGTCTGGGAAAAAAAGTAATACCAGAAAGAGGCTGCTGGGGCCCGGAGTGACCTCAGGGAAGAGGCAAGGCCTGAGCACCAGCCACAGGATTGATGCCCGTGTCTGCTCTGCTATTTCCAGTTGGTTCTTTCAGCTGAGTGAAAAACTACTCTTTTCATTAGGCAGATGCAGGCCAGTGGGGACATTATAGTTTCCAAAAACCTGTAAGGACAGGAATGAATCTGCATCATCTGAGACGGACACCTATGAACAAGGCACCACCCTGATGGTGGCCCATGGAAAGTGTTGCCTAAGCCCTGCAGCTCTGTGGAGCTTACCTCTGGGGGAGGAGGAACTCAGGAACCTCTAATGGGGGCTGTGTCACCAGGAAGCTGCCCACCTGTCGTTCTGCCTGGCCGCTGCTGCAGCCTGGACCCTCCTCCAGGTACATCTTCTGCAGGTTGCTGCCAGGTGGGTCAGTGAATGCTGCACGGAAAGAAATTGCACAACCCGACAATGACAAGAAGGAACACAGTTTGCAGCAGCATGCCAAGACCTCCACAGAGACAGGGGCTCCACCCTTCCTCACTGAGGAAGGATCGGCCTCTTCAGCCTTCCAGAGAAAAAAGCCAACTCAAATGTTGCTGATTCAAGTTCTCCTTTGTCATTCCAGGCTTCATGCTGGCCCCCAGTGCCCACATCCACTGCTGTTGGGTAAGGAAGCTGTGAGCTGCCCACAGGCTCCTCAAAGGCTGGGCCTCCAGCCCTGGGCCGTTTTCATTTTTACCTTTTACCTTAGGTTCCATCACCACTTTGTGGAGGTACAAGATGTCACTACCTTACTCTGCACTTTCTCTCTACTTAAAATGTTTCAGAGGATATTGCCAGAGTATCTTCCACTCTTTATCAGTGTGGGGTTGACAGACATTCAGGAGCAAAGTGAATTGAGAAGGAAGGTCCATTTCTGACCTGAGTCTACCAGGTGGTAAAACTAGCATGAGTTCCTCATCTCAGACCCAAAACAACAGGCAGTCTGGGCCAGGCTCCCACCATTCTGCCTCCCATCTGCCGGATCAAGCACTTACTTGACCAGCTGCCCAGACCTTCTCAGATCAAAGAAGCTTCCTGACCACTGGGTGTATGTTTCTGCTTCCCACTGTTTCTTCTTTTCTGCAGAACTTTAAAGATACTCTGAGGTACATTAAAGCTTACATGCTAATCTGAACATTTGGGTTCAAACATAATATATCAATGGGTTACATCTTCTTCTTCCAAGAGAAAGAAAGAAGTAAAATACCACAAGCCAAGGACAAAGGGAGTGTCAAGGGAGGGGTACTGAGCAGGTGGGAGAGGTGCATGGTCCTGCAGACTCAAGAGCACATGTCCAGTCCTATGGTGGGGGGGGCATATGAAAAGAATTGGGGCACAGGGAAGGGATGACATCCCTGTACTGAGGGGAAACAGGACTCAGGCATCAGCAGGAAGCTCGCCAATCCCCAGAGAACATCACCCCTCACATGGGCTGGGCCTGGTATGGAGACCAGCTCCCCTCATTCCAGTGGGAAGTGGCCAATGACCACCCCACTCCAGCCTTGCTAGCAAATATGGCAGGCAAATGTGAGTCTCCAGTGGTGAAAAACAAAAACAAAAAGCAGCAAGAAATGAAAGGCCAAAGTGATGGAACGGAAAAGCTGCCTCCAGGGGGCTGACTGTCCAGGCCCCTTCCTCTTTCTGGCCCCTTGTCCTTCTCTAATCAAGGAAAGGCCTGAATCCACAATCTGATTACTCCCACCTTGAGAAAATGAAGCATGTTTTTGAAACCTCTAAAGGAAAATACTCAGAAACATACAATATATTGAATCTATAAAAAGTAACATGAAGTATGAAGAAAGAAAAACCCAGAGACAAGAGAAAAGAGCTTGGAAATCTCTTAGAACATGTTAACTGTCAAAATAAAGTATTGCAAGACTGAGTTTAAGAAACCCCCAAAAGCACACTGTCAAACTTCAGAACACCAAAATTAAGACAAACTCCAAGAAAGAAAAATAGATGGTCTGCAAAGGACTAAACAGAATCCCACCAGACTATCAAAAACGATGTTGGACACTACAAATGGCACGATGCCTTCAAATTCCTCTAAGGAAAAGTATACAAAACTCAGCATCCTGCAGGGGAAGATTAAAGACAATTTCAGAACATGCAAGGACTTGAGATTTATTTTACAGGAACCCTTTCTTGCAAAGCTGATGGAGGACATTCTCGAACATAACAAAAGAGTCAGGAAAGAAACAAGAAGGGCTGCAACTCAGGAAATCCAGGAGCAAACCCCGGGCAGCAGTTAATGGAGCTCTCAGGGTGATGGCTGCACCCAGGCCAAGGGAGGCTTCACTTGGATGGGAAATGGAAGAAGTCAGCTCCCAGCAGCCAGTCGTCAGAGGCTACACTGGAAATACGGAAAGAAGTCAAGGACGTGGTAAGAGCAGACAATGTAAGAAAGACAGGCCATCAGAAACTCCAAGAAAATATGTGTATGACAACAGAAGACAAAGAAATTTAGGGGATGGGATGAATTCATCATGCCCATATTCTCCTTACAAGGTGGGATTTCACAAGATGCTTTTTATTTGGCGGACAAAATATATATCTGAATACAAATTCCCTAAAGGTATTTACAGCTGCCATGGTAACTAAGAAAAACTAAATAATGATATTTCTATCATGGAATGAGTGGAGGAGAAGTACTGGGTCTCAGAAGCTCTACCCTCCTCTGCTGCAGCATGTGCAGACAGGTAAGTGAGGTGAACGGGATCACTGAGTACAGGGGTGGTGGCTGTCTCATTTGATTTTAAGTCTTTCTTCACTACCTTGTTTTTTATTCATATTCATGTGTTATTTTGCAAACTAAAATAAATGAGAACTATCTGGATGGTTGTGGGAAGGGCTTCTTTTCTATCACCACTAGTTCTGGGTCTAATAAAATACATGGAGTTTAAGCAGAAAGTCCTCGCCATTCCCAGACTGTGCCCCCTTAGACAAGACCCAGGTAACTGCAGCATCTGATGCAGAAACTCATAGTCTGTCTGGAGCAGACCCACCTGTGAAGCTGGGCTCACCAAAGGTGGCAATGGACACAGACATGGCAGCATCTGCAGGACGCATCATGATGTCTATCCCATGACCGTGGACCAGCTGCCCAGTCTGGAAGGAATCTTCCCTGGAGGATGCCATTGCAAGAGACATCAGCCATGACTCGGGGGCAGCCAGAGATGGGTCCAGCATGTCCCTGTTTGCAGCCAGACAGCAGAGGCTAGAGCCAGGGCAGATTCGGGGGAAGATGGCAGGATCGTGGCCAGGCCCCTCCTGATACATCTCACCACTCTGCAGAGACCTGGGGAACACAGCAAACGCCGTCTCTTGGTGGGCAGCTGCTCCCTCAGGCAGGGCAGTGGGGCCTGGGAGTTTGGGAAACTGGGTTCCTGACTCAACTCAGCCAGTGAAGAGCCCACCACATTCCTAAAATTGCTGCCTTCACTGCTCTCCCTGTGGCTGCAAGCTTTCTAGAGACACTTAACAAACACTATTAGCAGAGACCTAAGATACATCAGCAGTTAGTTTTCAAGAACCTTCAGTGAAGTATTGTTCCACAGTAACTGAATGCTGAAAATGATGAGAAAGAACCTAATAATTGAGTGAATAAATAATGGTTGGTCTTACGCGAGTATTAGTAGTTAATAATAGTTCAAAGAGTTACACTCCACAAATGCTCACTGTGTCTCAGATTGTGCTCCTGGGCCTTTGTTAACACCCCACAACAATCATCTTTGCAACAACTTGCATGACAGGTCTCTCCTATTTCACAGGTGAGAAAAGTAAGGCACTGAGAGGTCACGGGAACTTGCCTAAGTTCACACACCTGGACACGAGGTGCTAGGCCCAGGTAGTGTCATGAGAGATGCTAATGTCACAACACTAAAGAGAAAAAGTATGCACAGCTTGATGGTAACACAAGACAAAGGCCTCCCCTGCATTCAGACCTAGTCCTGAGGAGGGCCCGCACTTCCCTTATCCTTACATCAGGCATGTGCCTCATCCCAGGAGGAGCACAGGATGAGGGAAAATGGTTGGACAGTGCTTACTATGTAGTAGAAATTCAAGAAATGCTGGCTGCTACTAACTGAAGGCAATACAAACCATACAAAATATTAGAAAGAAACCATAGGACAGCAGGGTTTGCTTTTAGGAGGCAGGTCTGAATGTTTTTCTGTTTTTCCCATTCTCCAAAATATACATGGAGTCAGGCTGTGAGCCAGGCTCTGGGAAGCCAAAGTGGGGTTCTTGACATGGGCTCTGCCAGTGGCTCCCCCACCCCTGGAATCACAGCAATCTCTGCTCTCAGCCATCACTGTCCTGGGTCCATTGTCAGCCCCGGCATTCCCATGTGCATTCTAGGCCTGGTCTCTGACAGATGATGGGGGAGCTGAACAGGGAGTGGTCCCATGGCCTGTGAGGACGGCAGTACCTGGAAGCCAGTGGCTTTGGCATAGTCTCATTTCTAGAGAAGTCCTGGGCCAGGACCAGTGGCTCCCAAGGCCCTCGGGTGGTCTCTGGGGACCGTGCAGGCCTGTTTTTCTCATCTCCTGCAGAAAACCAGCCAAATGAGAGGGGAGGCTCAGAGTCCAAGCCTCCTTCCCAACAGGTGAAGAGCCACCCTGTTAGCTGTAGTGTCACCATTTAATTATCCCAATATTCTTTGTTTCTCCCTTAATCCATTTTTGGTCCAAATAGCAATCCACAATTAAAGGCTGCCTTTAATACCAGTACTTGGCTCTCCTCCCAAATCTCACTGACTCTTGGACCTGTAAATGCAAAACAGTGACTGCAGCTCCACCCAAGCCCATCCTGACAGCAACCTGATCCTCAGCTTCAGTGATTCCTCCCACTGGGTGAGGTCCTAAATGAGCGAACTGGGGGCAGGGGGCAGACGGGGGGCTATCCCTGTAACACGAGTGACCCAACCTAGGCCTGGCCCTAGACACAGGATGCGGTGGAAGGGGTGACAGAAATGAGCCCCTAACCACAAGGCTGGGACCCTTGGGCCACTCACCTGACCCCTGAGGCCTATCCACACACCCAGAGCTAAGGTGGAGGTGATCTGAGGGCTGCGGGGGCTCCAGACCCCTCTCCCTGGTGCTGGAATCCTCTGTAGTGTCCTCCGGGACTGGCTCCAAGTGCTGTAGAAGGGCCTTTTGGCGCCGCCGGTAGTTGGCAAACCAGTTGTAGACCTGCTCTGCAGTCAAGCTTGTCTCTGAGGCCAGGTTCTCCTGCCCCGAAACGACACAACCTGTAGCCCTGCTTCCCTGAGCCGCAGGGGTACACAGGGGCAGACCGACAGTGCTTCCATGGAGACGGTGGTCTGAGCTCGGCTTGTCTCTCAGAGAGCCCACAGCAGGCCCTAGGGGCACTGAACTGCCTCCATCTGTGCAGCCCCAGCACATCCTCCGGCCGGCCGGCCTCCTCCCTCCCGCCCCGATGGCCACCAGAGCTGGGGAGGGATCGGGCTGCACAGAACTACTGCCTGGCGGGGAAACGCATCGGCCGGTGACCCACACCTGGGGCCAGGCCCCTTCCTTCCCCAGGAGTTAGCCCCAGGCTCCCCTGTCCAAGGACCACAGCATAGAAGCTCTGTGAGAGGCCAGTGGAGCTGAACGGGATGGAGGTGGGCGCGCGGACCCCAACAACTGGACCTAGACGGAGGCGGGTGTGGGGTCCCTAGGAGACCCCTGCCGTGTCGGGACCGAGAACTAGACACATGGGGCAACCACCAGGGGAGCCCTCTCTCCTGAACAAGCACCAAAATAGGAAGGAGTGAAAGCTTCTCTTGGGAAAGTGCTGCTGATCGGATGGGTAGAGCAGACACGTGGGCGGAGAACGCAGGCCGGATACGCAGCGCAGCGGGAAACTACCCTGCCGCCTTGGCCCCCACCCCGGGAGTGCTAAGCCTCCTTCCTTCCTGCGCCCTGGCCTTGTCAGGTACTGAGTGCCGTGGGCGTCCGCTTCTCCCACCCGGCAAGCTCAGCGAATCCAGAGATTCGAATCTCCTCACCCTGGTACCCTGGCCTGGCCGCTGTGGGTGTTAATGACCCCACGTGAGAAAACTAAACCCTCCACGTGTGCAAGATTGACTGTCATGAGCAGCCAGCCAGTTATCTCCTGTCTCAGAAGTCAAAGGGAGGCGGCGCCCTGGCAGAGGGCCACTCCGGAGATGGTGAGGGTGGCCTAAGGGTGGAGTCCCCCAAGGACATCGGTTCGGCTATGGGGGATTTTACCTGGCCCCACTGTCCTCTGCTCTTACCCGCTCAGCCTTGCTGGGGTTGGTGCTCACGCCTGAGGCAAAGTCGTGCAGCTTCTGGCGAACTTCTCTGGGGAAGTTCCGGTTCTTCAGGCCATCAGGGCAGAGGGAAGGGGGCGGTGGGTTCCTGGATGAGGACAGTGAGGAGGTGGTTACAGACATCCCTTCTGGATGCACTTCCTATGCTCCCAAATGCCACACACCCCTGGATTTCCTCTCATCTCACCGGTGACTCTTCCTCGCCCCACTGTGCACTGCAAAGTCCCAGGGGTCCATCTCCTGAATGACAGAGCGGCTCAGAGTGGGCTGGGCCCACACTCCACTCCACACTCTCACAGGGGTCTCCCAGAACTTCCAGTACCACTCACTGAGATGCCAAAGCTGATCAGCAGCCGATAACTGGAAGCTGGATGGTGAGGCTACGGATGTTAGTTATTCTGTCCTCTTTACTATTGTGTATATTTGAATTTTTCCAGAAGAAAATAGTGACATGAAAACAAATAGCACCTGCCTATAAAACACTTGTTGTCCATTATCAGTTGAATAAATCCCTACAGATGTCAAAAATGCATCTCATACATCCCACAACCCATGTGGAACTTGATCCCATTCTCCAAACCTTCCTCCAACCCCAATCTTGTGCATTCCGGTGAGAAACCACCATGTTCCAGGCAACTGGACCAAGAGCCCTGGAGCCTACATTTATTCTATTTTTACTTCCTCTAATACATCCAACCCATCAGTCAATCATTCAGAATCTGTTCTAACACTCCTGAGACTCCAAGGACTTCTTGCCTCTGCTCTAGCAATGACCATCTGCTATTAACTCCAATGCCACCCCCACTCTATGCTGCCAGGCACCACCATCCCCATGCTCAGGCCTCTCCAAGCCTGTGCTGCAGCCCTCTCCCCACAGCAGAAATACAGTGTGTCACAGTTCTTTTCTTAACACAATGTCTGTCTAGTGCTTCTTGCTCTGAAATAAGGGATCTATTTGGTTTCCTTGTCTACTGTCCATCATCCACTCCCAATGTCAGCTCCAACAGCATCCAGCAACCAGGAGCATCTTCACAGATACGGCATGCTGGCCCCCAAATCAGGGGGACTGCTGAACTGCACTCTGGCAGGCCATCAGCACCTACATCACTCCATCCCTGAAGACCCCAAGGCTGATTAACTGTCAGGTTTGAGGTCACATCTCACCCCATTTAGTAGGCACCATGAAAAAGATTCTCTGGTCCAAAAGGAATCCATCTCTTCTTCCAATAACCAGGCCATCAACCAGGCCCCCAGTCTCAGGAATCCTCACCATTTGGGCTGTCAGGAGACCAAAGTGATACTCCCTCCTGGCCAGTGGGCACACCCAAGATTAAGAACAAAGGCTCTAGAGTCTTAGTGTCTGGACTAGAATTCTGGATTTGCATCTCTCTGAGAAATCCCAGTCAAGTCACTGCCTTTCTGTGCCTTGGTTTCCTCATCCATGAATGGTGATGATAGTAATAATAATTGGCAGTTGTACCGTTTCCTAGTGCCGGTGATGGTCAAGGTGGCAATTAATAACATCTATACACTGTCTATTCTATGCCATCTTCTAAGCACTACTTATATCTTATCTAATGCTTGCAGCACTCTCATCTCTCTTTAAAAGGTCCTGCAGCTCCGCAGGGCGGAGCTGAGATCCAGGCTGTGGCCTGCAGAGCCTCACTGTGGGAATTAGATGACTGAAGCACATGTGCTGGGCATCTCCCACAGGAGAGGGAGATGGGAGTGGCAGGGAGTGAAGTCAGGGTGCCCACACGCTCGCTCCTTCCCTGCAAGGCCCTCACTGGTAGGTAGGGGCTCCTGCTGCAGATAGAACTCTGCCTGGGTCCGGGGATGGCTCGCTCTCCTTGCCCCCAGGCACAGGAAGGAATGCGCCCCCATGGTGAGCTGAGCGGCTGGAGAGCACAGCTCTGTGTAGGGCACACTGGCTGATGTGGAAGCTGTTAGCTTTTGACTATTACTGCTTTGTCTGACTTTTCCTGCCCTATCTCCCTGCCTCTGCTGCACCTCAGGCCTTCTGTGGTTTGGGACACAGCACATCCCTTGGGAACCCCAGGTGAAAAGCAAAATAAAAGGCAGCGGCCTACCTCTTCCTGCAGCGGAACTTCTGCACTGGGGTCAGCACAGCCACACCCAGCTTCTTCATGACCAGATGGTAGTGAATGTCATGCCAGAGCTGCACCAGCTCCTGGCTGCCTCCCGGCACCCGGCAACCCTGCTGACAAGAGCCTCCTGAGACCAGGCTGCCTTCGCCCACCCTGAAGCACTGCCACGTGACCCACCCTTACCCCTCGGAAGCTGCTTATTGATGTGCCAAGCAGCGAGGGCCTGAGCCAGCCGGCCAGTGCACCAATCCCCCACCAGGTACATTCTGAGCTAAGTGGAATGAACTGACCCTAGTCTGTGCCTGGTGACAGCTTACTGATCTAGTGTGACTTGTTCACATAACCACACTTTGGAGATAGCCAAGGATGCTCAGCATCAGCCTCCCTACCAACACAGCCCCCTGTGGTCAGTGTGCATGGTTCTGGCCTTTAACTCCAATGTTCTTAGGACCATCTTAGCAAGGAAGGTACTCAACATCCTTGTGCTTTCTCTCCACGACACCAGAGAAAGCCCATTTTCCTGGGCTGTGACTTGCAGTCTCCCACCAAGATGCAGCCATAGGGCACAACCATCAGGGATCGCACATGGGAACACCCGTCTGCAAGCCACGGCCCTGGGAAATGCCCTTTCTTGGTGTGGCTTTCAACTCTCAACTATGTGTCACCTTTGCAGACATTTCTAGACCATCTTGACAGTTTATAATCACTCTCCTGTGAGTTTTTCAACACCAATGTAATCCACACACTTCATCAGTGACTGCCTTCCCTGCAGTTACTACAACTCTGCACATTGCCTTGTTTGCTTCATCCCTTTATGCTGATGGAGTTGAAAACTGAATGCCCCTTAAGTTGGTGATTTTCTGGGTGTTGTGGATTCTGTAATAAACAAAACTGAGGTGGCTCCTCCCTCAGAGGACTTGCAGTGCAGTGAGGGGAGGCAGGTGAAACAGACTGAAACATAAATAAGATTCTAAAGAAAGGAGCTGTAGGAGGAACAAAAGGCTATAATGGAGAATAAAGGGGACACTATCTAGACGGGCTGACATTTAAAGCAGAAACCAGAAAGGTCAGAAGGCACCAGTGCCACAGAGCTGAGAGAATGGCACATGCAAAAGTCCTGAGAGAGAAATATCTCAGGAGTTCTAGGAACAGCAAGGAAGCCAGTATAGCCACTGGGGAGAAAGCAAAAGGAGGAGGGTCTGGAGATGACAGTGGGGGGCAGGCAGGCTCTGGGGCACCTGCACCAGCCACATACCATGATAGCACCTGCAATTTGAAACTCTATGGCTATGTGAAGAGATCACATAGATCTCCCTATACTGTGAACACATGAAGGAGGCAGGAGAGGACCTGGGGAGAGTGGCCAGGAGGACGCCACAAGGCTTGCAGTGGATGGAATGAAAATAGAGCTGGGAAAAATTGAGTGACTTGAACCTAACCTCAGCGTGAATGATACATGCTCTCTACTATGGGGTAAAAGAGGGAAAGCATCCCCAGATCTCCTACTGGAAATCCTCTGAGCCAGGTGCATTTTGGAATTCAGAATGTCTCAGATTTTAGGAAGTAACAGGAATATACTGCATGATAAGCACCATCCCAGTATAATATGGGGCAGTGTCCTGCCATACAAAATAGCAGTATTTATGTATGAAGATATACCACAGCCACATTAAGTGAATAAATAAAGACCATAAATAGATTCACATCCACGCAGGTCTGGTTTTGATGCCAAATGAGTTACGGTTCAGAGTACCACTAGATGAGTGACAAAGATACTCTTGGTTTCAGAGTACTTCACTGCAGACCTTTGGCTAAGGGACTGAAATCCTGGGTTTGTTTAACTGTCTCACCCACTGGGATGCCGGATCTCCAAGCCAGGACCAATATGCAATACAGGTTGGGTAAGTGGGTAATTTTGACTCACATTACTAAGCTATTTAGAACTTGGAATGAGAGAGTGGTCCATCCTGGCTTGGTTTATAGCTCTTGCTGGCTTCTGGGGATTTCTGTAATTTCAGGATGGTGGTGGCCTCTGCACCTCTCTCTGTACCCCTCCTGAAGACCAGCCCTACCTCCAGCAGCTGGCAGGCGGCCTGGTGCTGCTCCTGCTGGACCAGCACGCGGGCACACACCAGGGCCACATCTGCATTGTCCAGGAGATACAGGTGGAGCTGGCTATCCAGCATGGCTGTGACTAGTGGCTGCAGCTGGGCAAGGTCATCCTGAAGGTCCTGGCACAGCCTGCCTGCGAGGGTCGCCAACTCCACCAAGGGTGGGCCGGTGCCCACACTCCCTCTCAGCAACTTCAGGAAGCTCTGCATCCTGTGTCAGTTTGGGCACCTCTGCAAACAAGACAACAGTTATGACAACAGCTACACTGACCAAACACTGACTGCACATCAATCCTTAGACCAAGTCTACAAAGCCCCTCCTGCCACAAGCACTTGTAACATCGGAAAAAGCCAGGGGGACATCAGATGCCTGCTAGAATTTCCTTTTAGTCCCCCCAAAACATCCTTTAGTCCTTGGTTGTGTGTCAAGACAGATCTCAGTGCTGTCCCTGTGGCAGTTCATCTCACTCCTCTGAACTGTTCATCTCTGGCCCGAGGCCCCAGCTGCTGGTCCTCCCATATGGCCCCCACAGTCTTAGACACATGTGGTACTTATGTCTTGTTTCACTCCTTCTCTGGGCTCAGTGGGGCCAGGGACCATATGTCTTAGGGTCATCAGATTTCCCCAGAATCTGCCAAGATGCAGGCCAAGGCCTCTCAGAGCAGTTAGAAGGTGCCCTGAACCAGGGACCAGGCAGCAGGCATTTACATTCCTGTAAAGAGGGCCCATGGGGCCTGCCTGAGCAGGACTAGCACCATCTCCTTTTAACTCTTTTGACTTTGAAAAAATATATATATATTTGAAAAACACAAAGATTTAAAGGTTGCCCTAATCCCTAAAATAAAAAAAACAAAGTTACAAAAAGGCATTAAGATTTGCTGGGCCTCCCTGTGCCTGCTTCTGCAGAGCTTTGCCTCCCTGACCTTCAGAAGGTCATTCCCTGGTGGCACTAGGTCCCCCCTTTGCCAGGTGAGGACAGACGCCTGAGAGTTGAGGTAACTTGCAAAGATCCCAGAATGGGAAGCCCAGCAAGCTGGCTGGCTTCAGTGTCCAAGCACAAAGCCCGGATCCATTACACACTAAAAGCCCGCTTGGCTGCCCGAACTACTCTGCCCCTAGCCCATAGGTTATACAGGTAAGCTATGTTAAGTTGGACTTGAAGGCTTTGTGAATTTTCCTTTTTTATACAACTCTATGTATACATAAATTTTTTAATGCGGAGAGAGACTGCTTATGTCGATACTTAATCTGGCTAGTACTACATGCCTATTGCCTAGTTCAGGTGCATGGTCCTGCAGAGTCCTGCGAAAACCTCCCCACCCGGGGTACGTTTAGGCAGCATGCCAGTGATTGCCTTTTCAAAACTAGCACCTTTGCCTCGAAAATCCTCTCACTCCCGTAGGGCAGACGCCTGGTAGCGAAGTTAAACGGTGGAGCTATCAGGCAAGTACATTTTTAGTTGGTGCCGCCAAATTGCCTTCCACAAAGGTGCCTAGAGTGTGCGTGGTCCCGAGGGAGGGCCTGGCCGGTTTCTAGTTCTTTCCGCCCCGCTCCACCCTTGGGGTACTTAGGGCCCGCGTTTCTCCCCTCGCTATGGGCCGCAGGATCCGACCCCGCGCCCCTGCAGGGGACCAAACTCCGTATCTTCGACGGGGACCGGACCGAACTTACGCTCGGGACCCAAGCCTCTTCCGGCGTCAACTCCCCAGCCGCCTCAGGACCTGTGGGAAGCAGGCCCCGGGCAGGGCTCACGCGGACGGGACCCAGATTTCAAGAAGTTAAGTGGGTTCTTGGAGCATAACACTGAGGGCACCTGGCTCCGGGAGGCGAGGGGACGATGGAAGGGTGGGCAGAGAGGGCAGGCGGCTCTGCCGGGCGTCCTGACCCGGGCACGCTATCCCCCGCCCGGCCGGGTCCAGCGCCCGCATACCTTTTGGGGCGCGCTGCTCCCCAGCCGAAAACGAGGTTCCTAACCCAGACGACTGCCCCGCCGCCCCGCCGCCCCGACTTACCGTCGCCAGGCCAGCTCCCAACTTCTGAGCTCGCTGGGCGCGCACGTGTTGGGCCGACACCGCCGGGAGCAGGCGCAGCGCCCAAAGCGAGTTCGCTACAAAGTATCGAAGTTACGGCCAATCCGGCAAGGGCTCCGCCCGACGGCGGGCCTTGGGGCTCTAGAGCCTTCGCCCCTGCTCCTCTGCTCTTCCTGCGTCGGCTGAGGCCAGGGGCTCTGGGGTCCGCTCACCCTCAGGCCCCGGGAGGTGCGGGGCCGGGTTTCTGGGAGTGGCGAGCTGTGGAGATCCCCGCCGGCAGTGGAGGAGAGCGGGCCACGGCCCCCACTCCCTTGTAACACTGTCAGCAGGAAGCTGTGACCCTTTGCTGACCCACAGCAACCGCCCGGGAGCTTAGTGGAGCCCAAGCCCCGCTGGGGCGCAGCTGGGGGGCGGACGTCCCCGGGCTCTCTGGGACCCGCCCCTGTGGGGGAGGGGCCGTTCCAACACAGACCCTAAGGTCTTGCGAGTCGGGCAAGTACCCTGCGGACGGCACGAGGCTCAGCCAAGCGGCGTTCTGACAGCAGCGACCCCGACCCACGGACACTGGGCGTGCACTTCGGCGCATAGTAGGGCAGATCCTTAGGATGGGCCTCGGTTCTCTCTAACCCTGGTCAAAGAGGGATGGGAAACCCAGCTCTGAGACTTGTGTTACACGGTAAGCTGGAAGGAGCCCTAGAATTGAGGGACCAAGGACTTCAGGTTGGCTCTTAAAGGGTGGTTAACGTCTTGGAAAGAAAAAAAAATATCTGACCTCAAAACTCACACATAAACTTACAAAAAACACTTAGGCAGAAAGAAGAACATTTCAGCGTTTGTGCAAGTGAAAATCTGCAAAACATCCAGGCATCCGGTTAGGATTTGCTCAGTAAATTACACTGAAAAAATGAGGATGGGATCCTGGTGGGTTATTAGTCATTATGCTAAGAAAGAACACTTACTGACCTGACTGGTGATCATGATACATTGCACAATAAAAATGGTGAGTTAGAAGGCATTTTGAGTGATATGAGCCCATTTGAAAAGTAAATACAATGAAAAACGCCACATTGTTAAAGCCTGGTTGACAGAATTACTACTTTTGGCATTTAAAGTTTCTTCTTTTTGTTTATCCATGTTTTCTATATCTTATGAAAAACTTTCTATGTTTAAGGTGGAAAGAGGAAAACACACCAGGACTAGTGGAAGCAATCCTGACTGACCTCCACATACTGAGGCTGCAACAACTCTTGACATGGGTGAACAGACAGAAAATTACAGATTTGCTGCAACAAACCCTATTTACAGTGAAACCTTTTATTTTCTCTATAACATGCTATATGCTCAATTAAAATATTCCAGATTGCTCTCTACCCATTAAGCACCAATTTAAAAAGTCAGTGAAAGCTGAAATGTCCAAGTATCTACATTATTACAATTAAAATGTAATTCTACATATTACCATAATTCATTGCTATGAAATTAGTTTTTTTTTCCCATTTCTGAACAGTCGGTGTCTCAGGTAAGATGTTCCTGTTTACAAACATTGTCTTATCTGGGCCTCACAACTCCCCCCTGAGCTAGACTAATGTTCCCTAATAAGGGAATAGGTCCAGTAAACTTTAAAACACTTTCTATAAGCCCTCCACCAGTAAGTGGCCCCCTCTGTTGGACCCAAAAGCCACATTCTTAACTTCAGCACATAACTATTTCTAAGTTTTCTACAGGACAAATTCTTTGTAAATTTCACTGACCCTCTCTGTACCCACTCTCCTCTTTGGTAAATGGGAACAATAACAGGACCTATTTCTTCAAGGGATTGAGATAATTAAATAAATCAATACTCAAAAAGTGCTATCTCCATTTTTTTCTTATATAGTTTAACACATTCAAAGTCTGGTAAGGAAAGGTCTGCCTTAATGACTTTCACTTTTCAGAATTTTTCTGGTGATTCCTGTACTTTCACCATAATTAGCTGAACACACTTTTTTAAATCCCCGATACAGAGAAGGCTGGAAGCCCATCTACATCGGCCTCCTAGGAACCTTTGCTTATTCTCTGAGCCTCTCTTCCCTCCAGGAAATTACCTTCAACAGGGGCTCCCTTGAAGGAGTTCCTGCCCAGTCTGCACTGCACCATGAAGCCTTCTTGATGGCCCCAAGGTAATTTACTCAGTTCTGTCAGAAGATCTGTTGAATGTCTACAAGGGGGGTGGGAGGTGAGGGGGCCTGTAATTGTTGGAAGCCAATCAGAACTACAGAAAGCTGGTGTTCTCGGGAACACCCTGGAAAACATGCCTGAAAAAAAAAGAGTGGGTATCTGAAGTCCTGGGTGGAATTCTGTCAAGAACAAGAACAGAGGGAAGATAAACAAGAGCTTGATATGGATGGGGAGGGAACCTGAAAACAGGACTCAAAATTTATAGCACCCTCCCAACATACTGACACAGAGGGCATTAGGAATGGCTTTTTTGGCTGTGACAGTAGTTCAGACTAACACCCCCAACTGGAGGGTCAGACCCTATTCTTTCACAACCTTGGATGAGTCTGACAAGTAGTATCTCCAACTGAAGTACTCCTCCCACAGTGCCCTCCTGAGTCATGGTCCAGGAACCCCATGGCATGCCTCTCTCATCACCCTGGGCTCTAGCTTCACCACTTAAGGCAATGACCCAGCAGGTGTTGGGGGCGGGGCAACAATTCTTGGAGTCTTATTTCTGCAAGGCCCAGGCTGTGTCCTAGGGTACTTTATCTTCCAGATGAGGTCAGGACTAGGGTGAGGAGAGTGAAGCATCAAAAACTCAGTTATCAAGATAATTAAGATTTAAATGCAATATTTTTAAAAATCAAAATTTATGCCAGAAAATCCATAGTGAACAAAATATCAAACTTTTAAAAAAGACAAGATAAATATTGCTGGGTTTTCCTTTTGCCTCAGGCTCAAAGGTGGCTGGGCCATGATGCTGTGCCCAAACAAGGTGCCCTCACCTGCTACAAACCTTTCCCTCAGGTCATAGGTCAGCTGCAGAGTCAGGGGCACATGGACTCAGTGCCCAAGTACTACTATGTGGCCAAACAGCATGCTCCTGGCTTTGTGAGGTGGGTATTTTGCCATCATTTCCAAATGTCAAGATGCTCATCTAAGAGGTGAACCCACTGGTGTAATCACAGGACTCTAGTGGTTTGGAGGTTCATCTGCTCCAGTCTTCAAAGTCTGTGGGGTTTTTTGACATGAACCCATACATTTGGGACATATGCTTTCTGCTGTGAGTCCTCCACCTCTGGAAGCAGAGGACTTTGGTGTTTACTACATTTCTTGTCATCTAGCAACATACTGAATAGGAGGATGGCAGAAGAGCAAAATCTCGATGTAAGGTACATTCTGTCATTATTCAGCAACCTTTCCTGGTGCTTCCTATGCTCTAGACTCATTCTGGGCACTGACATCAGAGATGAATGAGTAGCACTGCATTTGGAGAATTTTGCAAATGCATATTTTTTGTTTGAAAAAAAACCATAAAAGATAATTAACCAAAGAATTTAAAATTAGCTTGATACTACATGTGAAAAGTTGAATAGAAATGTAAGTCCAAGAAAATAAAAGTACACTGTGAAAGTTAATGGTTTTGAATCTGTTATTTTCCTATTGAGGTACAAACTTTAAGGGTGTACCTCTGATTTTTTATATATGTATATACTTGTCATCACCATTTTCCACACACTGCGAGGCTCTTCTACTCATTTCCAGTCAGTATCCGTCCAGGGTAACTACTCTTCTGATGTAAGTTATCACAGTTTAGCGTTGACTGTTTTTACATTTCATATAAATGGAATGCCAACAGTCAGATCAAGATAGGGCATATTTAGCATCCAACCAGGCATTACTGTGCCCTTTCCAGTCAGTAGGTCCCAAACACTGTTTGGCTTCTATTGCATATAACAGTTTTGCCTTTTCCTAAATTTCATATAAATGAAATTATCTTCTATGATTAGCTTCTTTTGCTTAACAGTGTTTTGAGTGTAATCCATGTTGCATGTATCAAGAGTCCATTACTTTTTGTGTAGAATTCCATGGTTTGAATATACTAAAACTTTTTTACCCATTCAATTTTTGGACATTTGAATTGTTTGCCATTTGATCACTAAAGATGCCACAACATTTCTGTGACATTTTAGTGAGGTACATGCACTCATTTCTCTTGGATATACACCTAGGAGTGAAAACACTGAGTTTATAGCATTGAATCCATAAATAAGTTTGGAGAACATTGACATGGCATATCCTCCAGTTATTTAGGTCATTATTTCCTTCTTTGCCATTTTTTTGTTCAGCATATACTTTTATACTTAAGTACTTCATGTTTAAGTGCTATCATAAATAGTAGTACATTTTAATCCAAATTTCCAAGTGTACATTGGAAGTATATAGAAATACAAACTACTTATGAATACTGATTTTATATTCTGCTATCTTGATAAACAGACTTATTTGTTATAGTTGCTTTTTTTGTGGTGAGTTTCTAAAAGGAATTTTAATCAAGGCCATCTTGTTGTCTCTGAATAAAGTCTTCCTTTCCAATCTGTATCATTTAAAAAACTTATTTTCCTTGCCTTATGAAACCATCTAGGTCTCCCAGTACAAGGTTGAATTTGAGTGGTGAGAGTGGATATTTTTGGCTTGCTATCAATTTTAAAGGAAGCTATTTGGTCTTTCACCATTACTATGTTAACTGTAGACATATATAGATATATACTTTATTAGTTTCAGGAAGCTACCATCTATTCCTAGTTTGCTGAAGTTTTATCATGAATGCTATGGATTTGAACAAATGCTTTCACTACAGCTATTGAGATTATCATATTTTTTTAGTCATTCAGTATGAATTACAATGGTTGGATTTCCAATACTAAATCAGTTTCAGCTATATATTCCCAAGGCACATTCCAAGTTGACCTAATGTATGTCCCTTTTATATCCTGGGTTAATCCATTTAGCATTTTGTTGAGGATTTTTAAATCTACGTTGAGGAACACTGTAGTTTTTAAAAAATCATTATTTGGAATATCTGGTTTTTGTTATCAGTGTATTACTGACCTTGTAAAATGAGCTAAGTATTTTTCAACTTCTATTTTCTGGAAGTTTGAAAAGAACTGACATTATTTCTTAAATGTTTGATAGAATTCACTAATGAAATGAATGGAGCCTGAATTTTTCTTTGTTGGAAGATTTTTAACTATGAATTTAATTTATTTAATACATGTAGGGCTATTTAGGTTAACAGTTTCTTGAGTGAGTTCTGGTGGTTTGTGTCTTTCAAGAATTTAGTCCATCTCTAGCTACATGTAAAAAAATGAAATTGAATTATTGTCTTGACTCCATATACAAAAGTAAACATGAAATGGATCAAAGACTTGAATGTAAGTCACAAAACCATAAAACTCTTAGAAGAAAAAATAGGCAAAAATCTCTTGAATATAAACATGAGCAATGTTTTTGTGAACACATCTCAGGCAAGGGAAACAAAAGCAAAAATGAAAAAATGGGACTACATCAAACTAAAAAGCTTCCATACAGCAAAGGACACCATCAGTAGAACAAAAAGGCATCCTAGCACATGGGAGAATATATTCATAAATGACATATCTGACAAGGGATTAACGTCCAAAATATATAAAGAACTCACAGGTGTCAACACCCAAAAAAGCAAATAACCTGATTAAAAAATGGGCAGAGGATATGAACAGACACTTCTCCAAAGAAATTCAGATGGCCAACAGGCACATGAAAAGATGCTCCACACTGCTGATTTTCAGGGAAATGCAAATTAAAATCACAGTGAGGTATCACCTCACACCAGTTAGGATGGCCAACATCCAAAAAGCAAACAACAAATGCTGGCGAGGATGCAGAGAAAGGGGAACCTTCCTACAGTGTTGGTGGGAATGTGAATTAGTTCAACCATTATGGAAAGCAATATGGAGGTTCCTCAAAAAACTAAAAATGGAAATACCACTTGACCCAGGAATTGTACTCCTAGGAATTTACCCAAAGAAAACAAGATCCCAGATTCAAAAAGACATATGCACCCCTGTTTATTGCAGCACTATTTACAATAGCCAAGATATGGAAGTAACCAAAGTGTCCACCAGTAGATGAGTGGATAAAGAAGATGTGGTACATATACACAATGGAATATTATTCAGCCATAAGAAGAAAACAAATCCTACCATTTGCAACAACATGGATGGAACTAGAGGATATTATGCTCAGTGAAATAAGCCAGGTAGAGAGACAAGTACCAAATGATTTCACTCATTTGTGGAGTATAACAAAGCAAAACTGAAGGAACAAAACAGCAGCAGACTCAGACTCCAAGAAGGGACTAGCAGTTACCAAAGGGGAGGGGTGGGGGAGAGCGGGTGGGGAGAGAGGCAGAAGGGGATTGAGGGGCATTATGACTGGCACACATGATGTGTGGGGGGGTCACGGGGAAGACAGTGTAGCACAGAGAAGACAAGTAGCGACTCTGTGGCATCTTACTATGCTAATGGACAGTGACTGCAATGGGGTTTGGGGAGGATCTGAAAATATGGTTGAATGTAGTAACCACAATGTTGCTCATGTGAAACCTCCATTAAGATTGTATATCAATGATACCTTAATTAAAAAAACCATGGGGCAAAATATGCAAAAGATATGAACTGATAGTTCACAGATAAATAGAAATGGCTCTTAAATGCTCACTTTTACTCATAATAAAAGACATATAAGCTAGAAAAAAAAATTTAGCCTATCTCATCAAAGTTGTCAAATTTATGTGTGTAGTATTATTTATAAAATTCCTTTTTTTCCATCACCCTGACTCTGTAGCTACATGCAGATGTTTCAGTGGCATCACCTAAATATATTAAAGTGATACCATGTAGCTCAAATTAAAAGACAAGTGAACTAGAATGTTAAAATGAAAACTAAATCTATTCTGGGTAATCTGTATAGATGGAAATAAGTAATAATTAAAGCAAGATGCCACTAGAGAACAAAAGCTCAGCTTACTTTTATGTACTTAAGGAGTCCATTAAAAGTTTAAAGTCCAGAGTATCTCAACCTACTTTGGTGATCATGCCAACTTCTTGGCAGGGCACCTTGAGTGATGATCCCATCATAACTGCATACAGTATGATTCCCTTAAAGGAAATTAGGGTATAAACCAGGGAGCTACACCAACACATGAAATGTGCACTATACTGATGTATATACAACTAAAGAGGTAGCTGCCAGACTCACTTACAAAGGGTACAAAATAACAGAAAAGCTTTGTAGTATTAAGAATTGTAGTGTTGAAGTCTGTAGTATTTAACAAGTCATTTTAGTAACAAGTTATATTTGTTATAAAGAAAGTTGCTATTCAGAATAGAAATCCCTGGAAATGGCATTGTATCTAATTTATCTGTCATATGTGGAATTCACAAGTAAAATACCAAACTACACAAAAGTCACATAATACAGAGAGGAAGATGACTCCTAAATATCCCTGCAGGTCTTATGATGTTTTTCTCTTTATCCTGATTATTACACTAATTCACACACTAAAAAACACTTCATATTCTTTTGAACATCTCTATTATTGACTTAATTATTTTCTACAGGTTCTTCCTAAAAGTTTGGAACATCTATAACATAACTTCCTTTAAAATAATTTGTAAGGGTCATTATTTTTCAAAATTAGTCAGAATTGTAGTAAAGGGAGCCTTCTTGCTGAGGCTTTACCCCATTTGACACATTTATAGATCTTCACTCACTTTTTTGCTAGAAGTCTGTCATTTTCAGATGAAGAATTTCCTAACTTATAGCATGGTTTCTCCAAGGAATGAGCTTCTGATACTTAGTGTTTGGAATTTTGGTAATTCTGCAATTCATTGGTTTTATATTTTCTCTCATTAAAGTCTCAATATTTAATAAACTATAAATTTCAAAGTGTATTCTGTATTTGCTCACTTTGTGGAATTTTCTCTGTATCATATTTTTAAAAACTTCCCAACATTCATTTCATTCACATGGCTCTACTGTACAAACTTAAAAAAAAGTATGACTTGCTGCTGAAAACTTTTATGGAGTTCACTGAATTCACTGGGTTACTGTGTGCATTTACTTTTTTTAGTATCTAAAAATAGCTTTCTGTGGATACTCTTCCACATGCTGTGCATTCATGTTTCCACCCATTATGAGTTTTCTGGTATACAGTGAAATTTTTCCACTTATACAATTTCTTCTCTATATGAGTTTGCTATTTCCTGTGAATTGACTTTTGAGAGAGCTTCTCAGATTTAATTCATTAATATGTTTCTCATCAGCATGAATTCTCTGATGCATAACGAGCTGTGATTTCCAACAAAAGGCTTTCCCACATTCCGCGCATTTACAGGGTTTCTCTCCTGTATGAGTCCTCTGATGTGCACTGAGAATTGATTTCTGAGAGAAGGTTTTTCCACATTCATTGCATCCATAGGGTTTCTCCCCTGAATGTGTTCTCTGGTGTACAATGAGCTGAGATTTCCTAATGAAGGCTTTTTCACAATCATTGCATTCATAGGGTTTCTCTCTTGTGTGCATTTTCTGATGTACAATGAGCCGTAATTTTCCACTGAAGGATTTCTCACATTGACTGCACTTATAAGGGTTTTCACCTGCATGAGTTCGCTCATGAACAATGAGTAATGACTTCCAAATGAAGGCTTTCCCACATTTGTTACATTCATATGGTTTCTCTCCTGAATGAGTTCTCATGTGTATAATAAGATATGACTTGCTACTAAATGCTTTCCCACATTCACTGCACCCATAAGGCTTTTCCCCTGCATGAGTTCTCTGATGTGAGATGAGCTGATCTTTCCTACTAAAGGCCTTTCCACATTCACTGCATTCATAAGGGTTTTCCCCTGTATGAATCCTCTGATGTACAATGAGCTGTGAATTGAAACTAAAGGACTTCCTACATTCACTGCATTCATGGGGTTTCTCTCCTGTATGTGTCCTCATGTGTATAATGAGGTATGACTTGCTCCTGAAGGCTTTGCCACATTCACTGCATCCATAGGGCTTCACTTCCGTGTGACTTCTCTGATGTACAAAAAGCTGTGACTTCAAACTAAAGGCTTTTCCACACTGATTACATCCATAGGGCTTTACCCCAGTGTGTGCTCCCTGATGTACAATGAGCTGTGACTTGAAAGTAAAGGCTTTCCCACATTCACTACAACGATAGGGTTTCTCTCCTGTATGAGTTCTCTGATGTACAATAAGGTTTGACTTTGTATTAAAGGCTTTGCTACAATCACTACATTCAAACGGCTTCTCTCCTGTATGAGTTCTCTGATGTATAATGAGCTGTGACTTCAAACCAAAAGCTTTCCCACAGTCACTGCATTCATAGGGCTTCTCCCCTGCATGAGTTCTGTGGTGTGAAATGAGCTGGTATTTCCTACTGAAGGCTTTCCCACATTCACAGCATTCATATGGGCTCTCTCCTGTGTGAATCCTTTGATGTATAATGAGTTGTGAATTGAAACTGAAAGCTTTCCCACATTCACTGCATTCATGGAGTTTCTCTCCTGTATGTGTCCTCATGTGTATAATGAGGTATGACTTGCTCCTGAAGGCCTTACCACATTCACTGCATACATAAGGTTTCACTCCTGTGTGACTTCTCTGATGAACAATGAGCTGTGACTTCAAACTAAAGGTTTTTCCACATTGAATGCAGCCATAGGGCTTTATTCCTGTGTGAATCCCATGATGTACAATAAGCTGTGACTTAAAAGTAAAGGCTTTTCCACATTCACTACAACTATAGGGTTTCTCCCCTGTATGGGTTCTCTGATGTACCATAAGATTTGACTTTGTATTAAAGGCTTTCTGACATTCACTGCATTCATAGGGTTTCTCTCCTGTATGAATTCTCTGATGTATAATGAGCTGTGATTTCAAACCAAAAGCTTTTTCACATTCACTACAACCATAGGGTTTCTGTCCTGAATGAGTTCTCTGGTGTGAAATCAGGTGGTCTTTCCTACTGAAGACTTTTCCACATTCACAGCAACCATAGGAATTCTCACTTGTGTGAGTTCTCTGATGTATAACTAGTTGTGAATTGAAACTGACAGTTTTCCTACACTCACTGCATTCATGGAGTTTCTCTCCTGTGTGAGATCTCTGATGTACAATGAGGTAGGACTTGCTGCTGAAGTCTTTCCCACATCCATTACATTTGTAGAGTTTCTCTTCAGCATGAGTTTGCTGATGCCCTACAAAGTATGACTTGCGACTGGAGGCCTTCCCATAGTAATTGCATTCAAAAGGTTTTCCTCCCACATGCATTTGTTGGCCTATGAGTTGTGACTTCTTAACAGTTTTTCCAGATTCATTACTTTCAAAGTATTTTATTCCAATAACAGCTTGCTCAGATTTAGAATGGAAGAATGATTCCCTGTGTGCAAGAAACCCATTATACTTCTTTACAGTATAATTACTATTGAAATCTGTACTGTATTTCAAAATCTTTCCATATATGCCACATTTATGAAGCTTTTGTCTTGAAGAAACATATTTTGTATTAAGACATAGTTTTCCAAAGTCAGTACATTCAAAGACTTTTGCTAGCTTGCCTTTATTTTCCTGATGGTGTTCCATATGATCAATTTCACAGTCTTTGTCTAAAAGTGAAAATAATCATGTTATAAATAACACGATCCCAGTACAGCATAAAACTGCCTTTAAAATGTCATGTCATGAAGTTATTCTTTTAATTTCCGGTATCACCCAAACTCCTGAGAACTAGGGAAAACAAAGGATAACTAAAAATGAAGACAGGCATAGGAAACTGACAATGACATCTCTGACTTCCTTCCTTTGATTTTCAAATAAATCTAATGCATTTCCTGTTGAGCATTCTGTTTGCAACAATAATGGTACAAAATATTATAGATGGTATCTCAAAAGAAAGTTCAAAGATTTCAAGAAATCAGGAAAGAATACCTAAGTCCAGGAATAGAAGATGGGAATTCTTCAGCTTAAGGATTAAACCTGATTACTGGCTATGGTGCAAAGGCAGTCCCTGGGAACTAAATCTGCACCAAAAGAATAGATTCTGAATCTACAGGAAAACATTCTCCCCAAAGACCACCTTGAGTTTAGCCACAGAACACAAAAGAAAAGGAGATTATGTTCAGAGAGCAGAACCAAGGGCTCACTAAGCCACTGCCACAGCAGGAAGTCCCGGTACAATCTGCCTGACCAGGCTATAGTGCACTGCAAACCAGTAATCTCCATGTGTTGTTCACTGCCACTGCTCTCCCCAAATGGGTATTCCTGTTGTACCTACCCTGTACTTCTCTCTACCCCTCAATATTTGGTTGGTTGAATGTGGATAACTTATCTTTAATTATAGGTCACCAGACCTAAAGAACTACCACCAGATCTGACTGGGAACAAGGATCCTAGATTTGCATGAATGTAGTACAAGAATGAAAATTGGAGTGGTGGAATATTTTTGAAGATGGATGGAGGGGAAGGATGGTGTTACTGGATGCTTCCTAGCCAAAGAGGTAGATGAAAGTGGACAGTGCTGCCTACCTAAGAGTTCTTCTGCCCTTTTCCTGGCTGGCATACCTGATTTTGTCCCACTCCCTTAAGGCTATGTGCTTCAGTTAGGGAAATGGGGACCCATTTCCATCCGTTCCCCCACCCCCAACCCCAGAAGGTAAAGCATGATTTATCTGAGCCAACAGTGATTGGCCCAATTCCCTTGCCAGAGTCTTATTTACAAAGGGTTATGTGATAAAAATCTATCCTACTGAACAGTGTAAGTCTGCTGAGGGTCCTGGCATAGGTTTCACTGCCTAAAAAATAATCATGTAGGAAGAAACAGTCTTCCTTATTCCACTGGCTGCTGGCATATCTGCAAGTGTTGGCTGGAACTGTAATAGCCAACAGAGGGAAGGTAACCTGAGGAAAATACATACTTAGAATGGCAGGGTACAGATGGCCTTTGGTGATTTAGAGTTAATCACTTAGTCAATCTTAGACTTGCCCCACTTAAGGACTTTTTGTGATGTCTGGTAATAATCACTTCTGGTTATTAAATAGGCCAATTTAGGATTAATAAAAAGTTGCAGCTGAACAGAGAAAACAAGTAGTGACTCTGTGGCATCTTACTATACTGATGGACAATGACTTCAATGGAGCATGGGGGGGACTTGATAATATGCGTGAATGTAGCAACCACAATGTTTTTTCATGTGAAACCTTCGTAAGAGTGTCTATCAATGATACCTTAATAAAAAAAATAACTTATCTTTAAAAAAAGAAAGAAAAAAAAGTTGCAGCTGAAACAATCCTAATGATACAAAGGCTAACTGCTATCCTGCCATACTTGTGGCAGAATAAACATGCCTAAGGAAGCCTTCCTGACAGTGACATCAAGATGAGCTAATACAAAAAGAAATAAATGAATATATTTGGCTAAGTAGAACAATCAAGAAATGAGAGAATATTGGTCTTGTTCTGGGAAGGAATTGAGAAGATGGTGGCTTTAAAGATGAAAAGATTTCTTTTTAAAGGACCAGAATACTAACAAACTATAGCAGGACTAGTAAAGAGAACTGCATATAAAGGAGATTTAAGCTGGCTCATCAGTGCCAGAAAAAAAGAACTAGGAGCACAGCAGAACAATCAGAAAGGTAAGAAGAAAATATGTGGCAATGGAGCAGTGGGAGAGGTAATTCTAGTTCCTTAAAAAGAGACAAGAGTGGCACATGCAGAAAACATGCTTTATGGACCAATCAAACCCAATACCAAAGGCAAGTGAAAGACAGATGTGGATGTCAAATACCATTAGAGAAAAAAGACCTTAGATCTTCACAATGCAAGTCTTTTAAAAGTTAAAATATAGGGGGAAAGTGGTTAACTATAAAAAAGACCCCTTTGGACTCAGAGAGAAGAACAAGAGAAACCAGTAAAGCATAAAGAGAAGTGTTTCATCATGCAGTATGAGAATGGGTTCAATGTGGTGTCACTAGAATAAGGAGTGGGGGGATAAGGCTTTGAGGGTAACTGATATGATCCAATGATGCAGGAATGCACTTAAAAAGGACAGTAGTGACATTAAGTTATTAACATGGAGAAACAAGAAAATATCCTATAGGTTGCCAGAAGTAAGAAAGCTGGGACTGTGGTTGCTGAATGTTAAGTGTGAGGGATTTTACAATATACCTATTTAAAAAAGGAGCATTATAAAAGTCACATCCAGTGAAGCAAAATAGAAATGCTTAAATGCATCAGTGAGTCTGTTACCATGGGAAACTAAAAAGAAAACAGAATATGACAGAGAGAAGGAGATTACTTGGTTAAGAGAGAATGGTAACAAATGAGACAAAGTATAAACATGAGGTGCACATCACATCCCTATTCACACCAATTCTGAATAAAAAGGAAAAGATCTAAATGTCCTGACCACTCACCTGGATGCCCTTCACTTGGCATTTGGGTCTGCATCATCCACAGCTCTTCTCCTTGCTCCAACTGGAAGATGATGTTGGGTTTGGTGTGTTGATACCCTGAGAATGGAAAATCAGAAAACCTGACTCTGCCCTTCTGCACTTTTGCAAACACCGTTCAACTGTCATATTCTGACAAAGGAAAACTAAGAAAATCTGGCCTCTAAATGCAAGTCCACAATCACTAAGTAATTTACAAAAGCTCCTCAGCAACCCAGAAGGGGAAGCCTGGAGATTACACACACTCCTTTCAGGGAGGCACTTACCCAGGGACACCAGGTTGCTATAGTTCTCCAACATCACATTCCTGTACAGTTTCTTCTGAGCTGGTTCCAGCAGCGGCCACTCTTCCCGGGTAAAGTCAACAAACACATCCATGAATGACACTGATCCCTGAAAAACGATATTGCCATTCAATCTCAAATTATGTTACTGAGTTTGAGCCAAAAACAGGTACCCTAGGATGTCCTTTACATTCAACTTTGTATGTAAACTTTGATAGCAAAAATTTACTGAATACATCCTATAACAATGCATTAAATCAGTCAACTTTTAACACATTTGACAATACTAGGGACCAGGTATTCAACTAGGTGCAAGTGACATAAAAATGGATGAAACACAGGAGCTTTCAGGAATTCAAGATGGTGGCATGAGAGGTGAGAGGGAGAGCTCCTCGCAAAACCACAAACAGTTAAGAAATACAGTTAATTAATACAACTAACCTTCAAACAGCAACAAGAAAGAAGGCTGAACCAGACTGAATACAGACCTAACGAACAGAGCAGACCTCAAGAAACTGGGTAACGTACGAAAGACTTAATCCAGCGGGACCAAGGCCCATCCCCTACCCCAGCTCACTGGCGGGAGGAAGAGAAACAGAGCAGGGGAGGGGGTGGAAGCCTGGGACTGCTGAACACCTGGCCCTGGACATCTGCTTTGTGAGCAGAATCCTACAGTATGTGGTGCTCTGGACGTTGGGGTGCTTGGACAGGCAGAATGCTTGAGAAACTGGCATTCCAGCCATTTGTGGAGGAGGGGATGCAAACCCGGCCGCTCTGTGCCAGAGGAAAGGCAGGCAGTCTGAGAGGCTTCCTAGCAGCCAGAGGGCTGCTGAAGGGGCGGGGTTTGCACGGAGCTTGCTGGGTGGGAGAAGGGAGAGCTGAACGAGGTTGTCTGGGTGTGCTCTGCCCAGCTGGTAGGGAACTTTGAGGAGTTTCAGGTGCTCTATCCCTCTGGCTGCCTATTCAGCTCCGAGGTCCCCCACTGTGACACACAGCCTGCCGAGCCTTCCTACCGGCCTGCAGGCACCTGTTCACAAACCCACAGTCACTGTACAGGTATCAGGCTAGCCAGAGGGAGGCCCAACCTACAACAGGTAGAGACGCAAAGCACAGAGGTTTACACGTGTGTGCTTGGCCCACTGGCTCTGACACTGGAGTCAGGCACCGCATGATGGGAATCAGGAAACAGGTCTTTCCTCCCCCAAGGCACCAGCGCCACTCCCCTACGACCCCCAACCTCACTCAAGGGGCTGAGCAGCTCCAGAGACTGGAGTTTCTGAGTACTGGTGGGCACCACACAGAAATATGAAACGTCAAAAGAACATGGTTCAGACCAAAATCTCACAAACCCCAGAAAGAGGGCCAAATGAAACTGAACTCACCAATCTTCCTGAAAGAAGAGTTCAAAATAAAAATTATAAACATGCTTATGGCGGTACAGAAAAATATTCAAGAACTCAGGAACGAATTTAAGTTGGAGATTCAATCATTAAGAAATTCCATATCTGAAATGAAACATACAATGGAGGGATTTAAAAGCAGATTAGATGTAGTAGAAGAGACGGTAAATGGTATAGAAATTAGAGAAGAGGAATACAAAGAAGCTGAGGCACAGAAAGAAAAAGGGATCTCTAAGAATGAAAGAATATTGAGAGAACTGTGTGACCAATCCAAACGGAATAATATTCGCATTATAGGGGTACCAGAAGAAGAAGAGAGAGAAAAAGGGATAGAAAGTGTCATTTTGGAGGTAATTGTTGAAAATTTCCCCAATCTGGGAAGGAGATAGTCTCTCAGGCCAGGGAGATGCACAGATCTCCCAACACAAGGGACCCAAGGAAGACAACATCAAGATATATAATAATTAAAATGGCAAAGATCAAGGATAAAGACAGACTTTAAAAAGCAGGTAGAGAGAGAAAAAAGATCACATATAAAGGAAAACCCATCAGGCTATCATCAGACTTCTCAACAGAAACCTTACAGGCCAGAAGAGAGTGGCATGATATATTTAATGCAATGAAGCAGAAGGGCCTTGAACCAAAAATACTCTACCTGGCAAGGTTATCATTTAAATTTGAAGGAGGGATTAAACAATTTTCAGATAAGCAAAAGCTGAGAGAATTTACCTCCTGCAAACCACCTCTACAGTGCATTTTGGAGGGACTCCTATAGATAGAAGTATTCCTAAGGCTAAACAGATGTCACCCAAGGGAAGACAAAGAGTACAGAATATAATTCATAATATACAAAGAATGGAGGAGGAAGAAAAAGGAGGAAAAAAAACCCTATAGGTTGTGTTTGTAATAGTATATGAAGTAAGTTAAAGAAAAATGTTAGATAGTAAGGGAATTGCCCTTGAATCTTTGGTAACCACGAATCTAAAGAGTGCAATGGCAATAAGTACATACCTATTGATACTCACCCTAAGTGTAAATGCTCTGAATGCACCAATCAAGACATAGAGTTACTGAATGGATAAAAAAACAAGACCCATCTTTATGTTGCCTACAAGAGACTCACTTCAAACCCAAAGACATACACAGACTGAAAGTAAAGGGATGGAAAAAGATATTTCATGCAATAGTGAGAAAAAAGCAGGAGTTGCAGTACTTGCATCAGACAACAAGACTTCAAAACAAAGAAAGTCACAAGAGACAAAGAAGGACATTACATAATGATAAAGGGGGCAGTCCAACAAGAGACTATAACTACTATAAATACCTATGCACCCAACACAGGATCACCTACATATGTGAAACAAATACTAACAGAATTAAAGGGGGAAAAGAATGCAATGCATTCATTTTAGGAGACTTCAATACACCACTCACTCCAAAGGACAGATCAACCAGACAGAAAATAAGTAAAGAGAAAGAGGCACTGAACAACATATTAGAACAGATGGACCTAATGGACATCTACAGAACACTCCATCCAAAAGCAACAGGATACACATTCTTCTCAAGTGCACATGCAACATTATCAAGAATTGATCATATATTAAGCCACAAAAAGAATCTCAGTAAATTCAAAAAGACTGAGATTGTACCAACCAGCTTCTCAGATCACAGAGCTATGAAACTGGAAATAAATTACCCAAAGAAAACGAAAAAGCCCACAAACACATGGAGGCTTAATAACATGCTCCTAAATAATCAATGGATCAATGACCAAATATAAACAGAGATCAAGCAATATATGGAGACTAATGACAACAATAATTCAACACCACAAAATCTGTGGGATGCACCGAAGGCCATGCTAAGAGGGAAATATATTGCGATACAGGCCTACCTCAGGAAAGAAGAAAAATCACAAATGCACATTCTAAACTCACAATTAATGAAACTAGAAAAGGAAGAACAAATGCGGCCCAAAGTCAGTAGAAGGAGGGACATAATAAAGATTAAAGCAGAAATAAATAAAGTTGAGAAGAATAAAACAATAGAAAGAATCAATGAAAGCAGGAGCTGGTTTTTTGAGAAAATAAAAAGAATAGATAAACTCCTAGCCAGACTTATCAAGAAAAGAAGAGAGTCTACACACATAAACAGAATCAGAAATGAGAAAGGAAAAATCACTACGGATACCACAGAAATATAAAAAATTATGAGAGAAATACTATGAAAAATTATATGGAAACAAACTGGATAACCTAGAAGAAATGGACAACTGTCTAGAAAAATACAACCTTCCAAGGCTGACCCAAGAAGAAACAGAAAATCTGAATAGACCAATTACCAGCAAAGAAATTGATTTGGTAATCAAAGAACTACCTAAGAAGAAAACTCCTGGAGCAGATGGTTTCACTGCTGAATTTTATCAAACATTTAGTGAAGACCTAATACCCATTCTCCTTAAAGTTTTCCAAAAAGTAGAAGAGGAGGGAATACTCCCAAACTCATTCTACGAGGCCAACATCACTCTAATACCAAAACCAGGCAAAGATACCACAAAAAAAGAAAATTAGAGACCAATATACCTGATGAACATAGATACAAAAATACTCAACAAAATATTAGCAAACCAAATTCAAAAATATATCAAAAAGATCATCCATCATCATCAAGTGGGATTCATCTCAGGGATGCAAGGATGTTACAACACTCGAAAATCCATCAACATCATCCATTACATCAACAAAAAGAAGACAAAAACCACATGATCATCTCCATAGATGCTGAAAAAGCACTGGCCAAAATTCAACATTCACTCATGATAAAAATTCTCAACAAAATGGGTATAGAGGGCAAGTACCTCAACATAATAAAGACCATATATAACAAACCCACAGCCAACATTATACTTAACAGCGAGAAGCTGAAAACTTTTCCTTTAAGATAGGGAACAAGACAAGGATGCCCACTCTCCTCACTTTTATTCAACATAGTTCTGGAAGTCCTAGCCACGGCAATCAGACACCTCAAAGAAATAAAAGGCATCCAGATCAGCAAGGAAGAACTCAAACGGTCCCTGTTTGCAGATGACATGATATTCCACATAAAAACCCCTAAAGAATCCACTCCAATAGTGTTAGATGTAATATGTTAATTCAGCATAAGTTGCAGGATACAAAATTAATACACAGAAATCTGTTGCATCCTATACACTAATGATGACCTAGCAGAGAGAGAAATCAGGAAAACAATTCCATTCACAATTGCATCCAAAAGAATAAAATACCTAGGAATAAATCTAACCAAGGAAGTGAAAGACCTATACCCTGAAAACTACAAGACACTCTTAAGAGAAATTAAAGAGGACACTAATAAATGGAAATTTATTCCATGCTCTTGGCTAGGAAGGATTAATACTGTCAAAATGGCCATCCTGCTTAAAGCAATCTACATATTCAATGCAATCCCTATCAAAATATCTACAGCATTCTTCAGTGACCTAGCGCAAATAGTTCTAAAATTCATATGGAACCATAAAAGACCCTGAATAACCAAAGCAATCCTGAGAAGGAAGAATAAGGCAGGAGGAATTATGCTCCCTGACTTCAAACTCTACTACAAAGCCACAGTAATCAAGACAATTTGGTACTGGTACAAGAACAGAGCCATAGACCTGTGGAACAGAATAGAGAGCCCAGATATAAACCCAAGCATATATGGTCAATTAATATACGATAAAGGAGCCATGGACATACAATGGGGAAATGACAGCCTCTTCAACAGCTGGTGTTGGCAAAACTGTACAGTTACATGTAAGAGAACGAAACTGGGTTACTGTCTAACCCCATATACAAAAGTCAACTCAAAATGGATCAAAGACCTGAATATAAGTCATGACACCATAAAACTCTTAGAAAAAAATATAGGCAAAAATCTCTTGGACATAAACATGAGCAACTTCTTCATGATCATATCTCCCCGGGTAAGGGAAACAAAAGCAAAAATCAACAAATGGGACTACATCAAACTAAAAAGCTTCTGTACAGCAAAGGATACCATCAGTAGAACAAAAAGACATCATACAGTATGGGAGAATGTATTCATAAATGATATATCCGATAAGGGGTTGACATCCAAATTATATAAAGGGCTCACGCACCTCAACAAACAAAAAGGAAATAATCCAATTGAAAAATGGGCAGAGGAGCTGAACAGACACTTCTCCAAAGAAGAAATTCAGATGGCCTACAGGCACATGAAAAGATGCTCCACATCACTAGTCATCAGGGAAATGCAAATTAAAACCACAATGAGATATCACCTCACACCAGTTAGGATGGCCACCATCCAAAAGACAAACAATGACAAATGTTGGCGAGGATGTGGAGAAAAGGGAAACCCCCCTACACTGCTAATGGGAATGTAAGTTAGTTCAACCATTGTGGAAATTAGTATGGAGGTTCCTCAAAATACTCAAAATAGAAATACCATTTGACCCAGGAATTCCACTCCTAGGAATTTACTGTAAGAATGCTGCAGCCCCATTTGAAAAAGACATATGCACCTCAATGTTTATCGCAGCACTATTTACAATAGTCAAGAAATGGAAGCAACCTATGTTGGCTTTGGCAATTTCTTGGATATGACACAAAGGCATATGTAACAAAAGAAAAATAATCGACCAACTGGACTTCATGAAAATTTAAACATTTTTTTGCACCAAAATACAATATCAACATATTAAAAAGGCAACTCACAGAATGGGAAAAAATATTTGCAAGGCATGTATCTTTTAAGGGATTAATATCCAGAATATATGGAGAACTAAAACTCAGCACAAAAAACCTAATTCAAAAATGGGCAAAGGACTTGAGTAGACATTTCTCCAAAGACAACATACAAACAGCCAATAAGCACATAAAAAAGATATTCAACATCACTAATCACTGGAGAAATGGAAATCAAAACTACAAGATACCACCTCACACCCATTAACAGGGCTATCAAAAAAATTAAAAATAACAAGGGTTGGAGAGAATATGGAATAACTGGAACATTTGCGTACTGTTGGTAAGACTATTAAATGGTGTAGCAACTATGGAAAACAATATGGTGGTTCTACAAAATGTTAAAAATAGAATTACCATATGGTCCAGTAACTCCACTTCTGGGTATATACCCAAAGAAACTGAACAGTCTTAAAGAGGTATCTGTACTTCCATGTTCATAGCAGCATTATTCCTAATTGCTAAAAGGTGGAAGCAGTTTAAGTGTCCATCACTGAATTAATGGATATTCAAGAAATGGGACATTATTCAGCTTTAAAAAGGAAGGAAACTCTGCAATGTGTTACAATATGGATAAACCTTGCAGAGATAATATCAAGTGAAATTAGCCAGTCACAATAAGACTATTACTGTATGATTCCACTTACATGTGCTATCTAGAGTGGTCAAATTCATAGACACGGAAAGTAGAATGGTGGTTGCAAGGGGCTGTGGAGAGTGGGCAATGGGGAGTCATTGTAGAGTTTCAGTTGTAGAGGATGAAAAGAGTTGTGGAGATGCATGGTGGTGATGGTTACACAACAGGAATGTATGTAACATAAGTGAATTGTTCACTTAAAAATGGCAAAGATAATAAAACAAAATATGTGCAGGAACTGTATGCTCCAAATTACAAAAAAAATGGTTTTAAAAAATAATCACAAATATCTTTAAAAAATGGAAAGATACACTGTGTTCATGGATTGGAAAACTCAGTATTAAGATGTAAGTTCAATCTGATTCATAGATTCACTGTAATTCTAATTAAAATCCTGGCAAGCTTTTTTGCAGCTGTCTACAAGCTCTTTCTTCTATGATCAATATGGAAAGGCAAAGAAACAAAATAGCCAAAACAATTCTGAAGAACAAAGGTGGAGCACTCCCACTAGCCCATTTTAAGACTTCCTATAAAATCAATGTAGTGTGATACTGTGAAAGATCAGATAGAAAAATCAGTGGAACACACAGGACAGCCTAAAAACAGGCCCAGACAAACACTGTCTTTTTTTTTTTTAACAAAGACACAAAGGCATTTCAATGGAGAAAAGGTAATGTTTCCACAAATGATGCTGGACCACTTGCACATCCATAGACACAAAAAATGAGCCTTGACAAATATCCAATGCCCTATGTACAAAAATTCACTAAAAATGGGTCACAGGCTTAAATGTGAAAGCTCAAATAGATGTTTAAGAGAAAAATAAAGAAAAAATGTGTGTACTCTGCTTTGGGTGATGAAATTTTCAATATAACACCAAAAGCACAACCTATTTTTAAAAATTCAAATTGAGAAAAAGGACACAATGGAACCAAGTGCTTAATGAAAAATATAAGCAATACAGCAAGATATATATGTGCACAAACCATTAACAGAAATTAAAAATACATACACAACAATAATAATGCACACTTTGTAAACACACATAAAAAAATAATTTTGGGAGGTGGTTAAGGAGATGGAAATAAAATATGGGGAAATCAAGAAGTATGTCAGTAAAGGTGGATAGGGACCTTACACAAACCAATAATGATAAAAGGCCATGAACTGATGAATGATTAACTTAACCCTTTGACCCCACCAAACAAACAAAAATTACTAAAGAAAAGAAGTGGGAAAAATAAACAAGCAACTCACTTGGGACTTTGTGGTTTTTGGCTGTTCCTGGGAAATAAACAGCCACTCTAGAACCTGACTTTTAGGTCTCTGCCTGGGTCCTCCAATGAGAGGCCTCTGGTCAAGAGTCCCTTGACCCAGGATGGATTCCTGACCTTGCAGCTTCCTGATCCTATGGCATGAGCTGTCTGGTTCTTGGAGTGGTGGGACCTGTAGACTCAAGAGCAAACTCACTTTAGCAGGTGTATTTCTTCTGGTCCCTCTTGGTCTCTCTTAATGGTGAACATGCTCACCTGAGGCCAGGCTGGGTGTTCTGCAGATTGTGGTCAATTCCACTGAGGGGCAGAAGCAAGATCAAATGCAAATGGAGGCCCCAGCACAATGATGACAGTCTCCCACCCAGGCTTTGCATAGGCCCCCAGGAACCCTGAAAGTGCACACTGACGCTAAAATTTTTACAGCCAACTTACGTAACATGATGCCAGAAGCTAAGGAGTAGACAACTGTTTTAGGCAAGGTGTACACAATAGATTTTCAACAAAACAGTTTACGTTTCAGAGTTTCTTCTCTCATTATATAGATGTCCATAGACAATTCACTTAATCTCTCTCACTGAGTCTTAATTTTCGTGGTTGTTAAAACATGGAGCATAGGTTGGTGAGATCAAAAGTAGCAGTCTAGTTTTTAAATCTCCCAAAACTCCAAGTGAAAACAAAAGACATCAACCAAAGTTGTAAAAGAAAAAGCCCAAAGACATCTACAACAGACAGAGAAAACCTAGGTGACAGGATCTCCTCACAAACCTCTGGCTATGGGCCATTCCAGCAAAAGAAGTGTGGGAAATGAGAGAAGAAGATTCTGATAGGCTACACACTGCAGTTCTCCAGTCACAAGTAGACATGTGCCCCCAACCAGAGAGCACTTCCTTCGAATGGGATATGAGCAATGCTTCACAGGCTCAAAGAGTGACTAAAAAAAAATTCCTAAAGGCACTACATGACCTAACAGGACTGTGGCCATCTAAGGACAGGAGGATCTAAGAAAAAACTAGCAAACAGTCCTTCCGGAAGCACAGATCTTCAGTCTGAGGGAAAGCTGCTGGAAACAGACGTGAAATTGATGAGCACTGGAGGGAAAAGGGAGCAAGCGAGCAGGAACACTTGAGAGAATGAGAAGGAGAAGGAAGGGAGGAGAGGCTATTAGATCAGAAGAGGGAATTTTAACAACAAAATACAAGATGTAAATGTGCAAGAAACACATTAGCAAGGCATGTAAAGCCCTACAACAGAGAGGGCTAAAAGCAGGAAAAAAAGCTTCCTGACAAGGCTTAATGCTGAGTCAGGACACACAGTTGTATGTGTGTGTTTGCTTCTATTTCCCAAAGAAATCAATGAGAAGATGAACAAGAAACTGTAAAAATAGTTACCTCTTGGGGAGGAAAAGAACAAGGCAGAAGGGACGGACACAAGGCTTGTCTGAATGCACCATTACACAATTTTTCTACTTTTGAATATGTAAATATTTTCCATGATCAAAAAAGGAGGAAGAGCAACCCTTAAAGGTAAAAATAAATATCAAAACAAATACATTTATTTATCAAATTGGAAACACAACTACACAAATAATTTTTCTGACCTTAATGACATGGTATTAGCTTGCGTTCTTTGTATTAAATGATTTATGAAGATATACAGAACTTCATTTAGTATGCTTGTTAATAGTGGTATATTGTTATTTTAAAACCACTTTATGTATGGTGTAGGATATGACAGTTATGTTACTGTTGTTAGGAACCAAGGTATCCAGCATATGACAAAAAGATGCAAGAGTAAGGTTTTTTAACCCTCACACATTGTTGTTGGGAATGTAAAATGGAGCAACCATTTTGGAAGCAATTTGGTAGTTCCTGAAAATGTCAAACACAATTTCATCCCCGGGTACCTGCCCACGAGAATCAAAGGCATATGTTCATACACTCATACACATGTTTGTAACAGCTTTATTTATAACAGCCAAAAAGTGGAGACAACTCAAATGTCCATCCATGGATGAATGGATAAACAAAATGTGTTATTTCTATAAAAGCCATGTCATTCAGCCATGAAAAGGAATGAAGTACTGATAAATGCTACTACACAGATGACCTCTCATAGTGTAAATACCTGACAGCTTTTTAAAAATTGTAAGTGCCTGATATTAAGCTTTGGATTGCCAAGGCATCCATTTCAAAGACCTCCATCCTGGATACACAAGAACTATTTGCCAGTTTTTCTTAGATCCTCCTGTCCTTAGATGACCACAGCTAAACCACTAGGTAAAGAGCCAGGCTACCAGGCCCAGGAAGTCCCCTTTAGAAAGCCCTGGGTGACCTAGATAACTGCTCCCTTGACTGCCTGTTTTTCCCTTCCGGGGCTTTATTCCCAACGCTCTATTTTAAATTCACCAATACACAGAGTTAACAGAGAAACCCAAGACACCCCATCCTTTCAGGTCACTAAAGAGCTCTAGCTGATGAAGACATGTTCTAGAGGGAAATTCTATAAATTCTTCACAAAAAAAATCCCAGCTAAAAAGAATGATAGCAACAGAAAAGCACCACTTTGTAAATGCTATGAAATAATAGGCTGAGGGGGAGAACATTAATGGATGAAACTGTTAGAAAAGGCTGATGGGAAACTTTACAACTCCACCATGTTACCCCCTGTACCTGCCAATCACTCTTTGCAGCACCTCAAGTGAACCAACCAGACATATGCTTCCTCAGGTGAGAAAACAAAGAATTATGAAGTATTCTTGCCCAAAACGGAGATGAACATGAAGGAGTTTAAAGTTAAATTAGTTTACTGAAAATACTGATGATAGGCAACAAGTTCAATTCTACCACAAGGAAATAGATAAATCTAAAATGTGGGGCATTCTATAGGACAAAGGGCTCAGCATCTTTAGAAAATGAGTTGGGGAAAAACAGAGAGGACAGTTTCAGGTTACCCTGGATTAAAAGAGACTCTAAGTACGTAACAATAAGAAGTGTGCACCTTGTTCGAATTTTGATTTGAATTTGCCAATGTTAAAAAAGAAAACAGAAATTTGAATATCGGATAGGTGATACAAAGGAAATATTTTGTTAAGTGAGATGGTGGCATTGTAGTTATGTAAGAAAATGCCTGTCTCTTAATGAATGAGGTATGCAGGGTAAAAGGGTATGAGGACTGAAATCTGCTTTAAAATGCTTCAGTTAAAATAAAGGAAGGGAAACAGATCAAATGTGGCAAAATCTTCATAAATTTTGAAAGTGGGTAGTGAGTAGATGAGATCTCATTTTATAACCCTTCACTTCTGTGTGTATTTGAAAATAGTCATAATAAAAATTTTTTTAGAAAAAATGGAGTAACATATATGATAAGGTGGGAGGACTTCAATAATGAATGAATGCTGTATAGGTCAGTAATTTAAATTACAGGACACAACATCCATTGACTCTATTTTGGTGCAAGGTAATAGACCAAGCACTGATGGGAATGGTTTCTTTCCTTCAATCCTTACAACTCTCCTAGGCAGTGGTTAGTAAATCCAGATTTGGACAGATTAAGAAACTTACTCTATAACCGACAGAGCTGAGGTCTGAACATGCCTTTGAACTCTCAAGAGACAGCATGTCCAGGAATGGTTGCCTTGGGTGTTTGAACCAAGCCTTTGTTGAAAACAACCAAAGATGCTGGTTATAGAATTTTTTTTAACTCTTCTCAAAAGTAAAGAGCTGACAATATAGTAACCAAGTAATCAAGTTAAAACATAAGAAATACTGGGACCTCAGAGAAGAAACGCATGTAAGCTACTTTCCTTTTTTGAAGTATAGCTTCTATATAATCTTATATTGGTTTCAAGTATACAATACAGTGGTTCAACAGTTACCCTATTATTAAATCCTCACCCCCATTAGTGCAATTACTATCTGTCAGCATAGGAGGATGTTACAGAATCACTGGCTATAGTCTCCATGCTGCACTTCCAGCCCCATGACCAACTGTTATTACAATTGAGAACTTTTGTGCCCTTTTAACCCCTTCACCCTCTCCTCCAACCCATCCCAACCCCTCCCCCATGGTAATCACGAGCCACTTCTCAGTGTCTGCAAGTCTGCATGTGAGCTATTTTTTGAAAATCTTTCTGAGCACATAGGAATGGAGATTCAGTGTAACTGATTTTGTAATAACACATTTAAAGGGAGTGTCAACAGTGAAGGTATCTAAACAAAAGCAGGTGAAAAAAACCAAAACCTGCCAGTAACTGCCCAGCACCCTCACAGGGAAGTACAGGGATTTAGTGACTCACAGGCCTCAGTGAAATGTCACTTGCAACACTCACCTCCCTTTGCTGTGAATTCAAACTCAACAAATAGCAAAAACTCAACCCTGCACTTTCTTCCACCTGCTCTTCCCAAGGCTGGCCTGCTTTTGTGACTCAGACCTTGGCCTTAAACATCACCTCCTCAGGGGAGTCTCTCCTAAGCACACAATTTTTCACAGTAACTGATTTTAACTGCGTATAACACAACTCTGATGTTTTCTTTTTACCTGTGATAAGATTCTTCATTTGCTTGTCATCTGCCTCCCTTCACAAGAAAACTCCCCAAAAGCAAGGATTTTGTCAGTCCTGTTCACCACGACATGTCCAAGACCTACAACGGGGCCTGACACATGGTGGGTGCTCCATAAGTATGTGGAGAATGAAACAATGGGTGAATGTTTCAAAAAAAAAGTGTATGGTTTGTGTCTACTAGGATGTTCTTTGCCTTCAGAGTATGGACTCTGTTGTGTTAAGACTGAGAGCCACCAGTCTGACTGCATGGGTTTGAATTCTATCTTCCGCTACCCATATGTGGTGTGATCTTGGTAGGTCACTGTACTTCTTTTTGTTGCACTTTCATCATCTTTAAGCAGGGCTAACATGAATGCCTTCCTCATGAGGTCTCTGTGAAGATTAAATTTTTATTTGTAAAGTGCTTAGACCCATGCAGGGACACAGTAACCACTATATAAATGCTGACTAGCAATACTGAACGGTAAAGCTTTCTTTATACAAGACCTCTGCATTTCTTAGGTTTGTACTAATTTTACCTATTTTACAGTTATTGTAGATAGAATTTCATTATCTTTTCTAAATAGATACTATTTATAACTAGTAAATCTATTGAGTTTTAGACTGATTTTGTACCAAGGTACCTTCAGATTTTCCTCAGTCTGCCACTCTCTTCCCATCACAACAGAGCACCTTGATGAAGCCTGCATCACTGTCCTACTGCCTCATTCCCATGTCTGCAGTCAACCACTCCTCCCACTACTCCACTCCTTTTCCTTCCTCTCCTGTCCAACAGACATACATGCTTACATTCTGTTCTGGAAATATTACCAGCAACACCCACCACTTACCACTAAATCCAATTTAAACTTTTACAACCTAATGTTACTTGACCTTCCTGGGGTATATCACATGGCAATCATTTCTGAGGGCCTTTTTTTCCTTCAACTTGAAACATAAATCTTTTTCTCTCATCTCTACTGGGCTCCATTTCAATCTTCAGCCCTTTCTCCACTGCCTTCCCTTGTTAATTCCCTGAGCACTCTTCTCCATCCTCTTCTCACAGTACACACTCTCCTTGCGCTAATTTGGCCACACCTAATCAGTGTAACCAGTCCAGACCTTTCTCATGAGACACATGCCTATCCACTTACCCACTAGCACCAATCCATATGAAACAGAAATCTCCACACCCCCAGTAATAACTCTAATAGTCTTCCCTGACTCAGTGAATGGTACCCAATGCAGGTCCACAGAGAACTCCAGCAGTCATCCCTGGCTTTTCTGGCTCCCTCACCAGCAGGTTACTTAAACCCTTGTCTTCTCTCGCCTACTGCAGACTGTTCCAACCAAAATTCCTCTGAGGAAACACTCCACGTCTCTCTTCCCTAGAGGATAAATCTATATTTTTAATGTGATTCTCAAATCCCTCTGTAATCTGGTCTCTAGCATGGCTCTGGCCTCATTTCTTAATATACACTCCATCACCACCACCACCACCTACAAACCCCTAACCCTATCACCAACATACTAGGCCATTTCAAGCTCCTCAAAATGTGCAGCTTGCTTCCTTTTCCTAGGCTGAACTTCAGTCCCTTGTTCACCTCATCTACCTTTCAAACCTCAGTGTAAACATCTCTTACTAAAATCTCTGCAGAATTTCTTTAAGGGTCCTTACTTCCAAAACTGATTCTTTGTTGTGTGTCCCTCATGGACTTCCACAGTCTGTCCTCAGAGTGCCTACTGTCACTGCACCTATACCTTCTCTTGTCCACCATCCCACCAAACCACTGCTCTTCCAAAGCAGGGACCATATACAACTTATCTTTGCACTTTTAGAATCTGCTTCACGGTCCAGAAAACAAAAGAAATGAAACTGTTGATAAGTGAATAAATAATAGTTTCCCAAATGCGGCCCAAAGGTCTTAGACATAGAAAACGAGTAAATATGTCTTGAAAAAAGGATGATTACCTCTTGTTTAACTCAAAGTTCGGGGTACAAAATTGGCATAAAATAAAGAAGGACCAAATAAGTCTGATGAAAAGACACATACCTGGAGGATCTAATATCTGCTAAAGGAGTATTACTGGCTTGGAAGAGGTGGGGAGGGAGCTCACCGCCAGCTCCGACCGTGGAAGAGATGGAATGTGTGTACGCGCCAGTATTCAGGGACAACTCAACAGGAGAGAAAAAACACTACTCACCCAAGTAGCAGTTGTCCGAACCCTGGTGGCCATTCCCACGGTCAGTTTTGAGCGCCCTCCGGGGGTGGCAGGACCGCTGAAGAAGACAGAACCGTGAGGTAATTGGTCTCCCCTCGGCTCCCAACCCCGAACAGAGAAGACCCTCCTGCCCCCACAGAGGGAGAGCCCGAGGACCCCGCACCCTCCCTTCCCGCAGCCGAGACGCCTTCCTTCACGCAGCCACGGGGTTCCCCACGTCCGTCTCCCACCAACATACACGCGATGGGGTCAGGACACCGCTCCAAGCCTGAGCAGTGTGAGACAGACGAGCCTACGTATGGTCCCGCCGTCTGAAACAGGGAGAATTCGGCGCGCGTGGCTCCAACTCCTAAACGGACAGTAGAGAGATAAAGACTGTCTCCACCTCCCGGATCAGCAGCCAGATCTGTTCCGTCCTCGCTGTTGACTTCGCGGCGCCCGCCCCAGCTCAGGTAATTGCGACCGGTAACCGACGCCAAACGCAGAACTACGGTCTCCCAGCCCGCATCAAGCCAAAGGTAGCTATTAGGGGAGCACAGGAAATGCGTTACTGCGACCCGAGAGGAGAACAAATTACAACTCCCAGAAGGCTCTGCGGAGCGCTTCCCGCTCGGGCGGGGCTGCGCTGAGCACAGCCGTAACGCGCAGGCGCTGCCACCAGGTCCTTGGGCATCGCAAGGCTTGGTTAACCAACGCACGGTAATGGACAGCAATATCCTGAAAGTATGAATGGTAAAAATTGAGCTAAAAGTTAAGTGTCCTAAGGTTCCCGCATTTCCGAAATGGTAAAAGTCTTAATTTACACTTTACCCAAAGTTTTATAGTATGTTAACAAGTGACATTTTAATGAAAATTTATCTTCTGAATTACTGAGTAGGGGATCTTTTAAATGTCTGGCTTAATAGAAAACAGCTGGATTTTCTATTTGCCTCTGCATTCAATCTGTTACATATGTTGTTTCTGTGGAAGTATATAAAGAAAATCTGGCCTCACACGGATAGGTAGTTGGAAAAGGACAGGGTATTTTAATATACTTAACAGGTAATTGTGGATATTCTTAGTACAAGGTAAACAAGGGATAGTTTAGTTGCAGTGTACGATCTGGAACCTTGCAGGGGAACTTTTTCTATTGTATCATATATAAATATAACATCATGCATTAGTCGTTTGGAAAATCCTCCTTCACTGATTTATGCAGAGCTTTCAGATGTTGACATATTTCATTCTACAATATGAAAAATCATATTTATTAATATTGCCATTGATCTTAAGTATTGGGAAGCTGCAAACTTCACAGCAGCAAATACAAGTTTTCTAAAATTCTATTTTTCATTTGAAAAGACTGATTTTATATTGTCAGAAATAAACTTGAATTGTGTACCATGAAGTTACCAGCTCACCTGGTTGACTTTTGAGAAAATGTCTGCTGCATCCCCAAGTATGCCTTTTCTCTCAGGTCTTCTTTCATTCAAAATTCGGCTCCCAACTCAATTACACAAGTGTTTTCTAGAGATAACTATGGACTTTCCATATGCAGCCAAGTGTTTATTGCACAGATATTAAGAAGTAATCAAGAGTTGAGAATTAACTTATTTTTTATTGCTCCATCACATAAATCCTGAAGTTAAATTCATCCCCCCACCCGTTTTTTCTTTTACCTGTGAATGTAGGGATGAAGAATACAGTGGGTACTAATAAACACACTGGAATGCTGTTTCTTTGATGCATGCTGAGTGCCACAGTTTTACCCACTACTGCTTTTGCACCATCAGTGCATATTTAACACAGAAAATATCATCTTAAGCTTGAGAATATCAGTGTTCACTGTAACATTCTTTCAACTTTTCTGTATGTTTGCAAATTTTCCTAATAAAACATTCGGGGAAAGTGTTGTGGAAAAGAGAAACTTTACAATAAATTGTGCAGAAACAATGAGATAGCTATTCAACAACAGAAAAAACATTTGTCTCATTTAAAATAAATCCTAGATAAATAGTAAATATGGAAAGACTCAAAGTTTTAGACTGCAGTGTAGAGTAAGCATCCTTTGCCAACTGATGTTAAACAATCGGTACTATACTAAATTCTTGTGTTAGTTTTCTATGCTGCTGTAACAAGTTACCACAAACTTAGTGGTTTAAAACAACAAAAATTTAGTATCTTTAATAGTTCTGTAGGTCAAAAGTTGGCACGGATCTTAAAAACCCTAAAGACTCCATTCCAAAATACTAGAACTAATATCTGAATTCAGCAAAGTTGCAGGATACAAAATTAACACACACAAATCTGTTGCTTTCCTATACACTAATGATAAGCTAACAGAAAGAGAAATGAGGAAAACAATTCCATTCACAATTGCATCAAAAAAAATAAAATACCTAGGAATAAACCTAATGAAGGAAGTGAAAGACCTATACCCTGAAAACTACAAAACACTCCTAAGAGAAATTAAAGAGGACACTAACAAATGGAAATGCATCCCATGCTCTTGGCTAGGAAGAATAAATATTGTCAAAATGACTATACTACCTAAAGCAATCTACAGATTCAATGCAATCCCTATCAAAAATACCAACAGCATTCTTCAATGACCTGGAGCAAATAGTTCTAAAATTCATATGGAACCACAAAAGACCCCGAATAGCCAAAGCAATCCTGAGAAGTAGGAATAAAACGGGGAATTACGCTCCTTGACTTCAAGCTCTACTACAAAGCCACAGTAATAAAGACAATTTGGTACTGGCACAAAAACAGACCCACAGACCAGTGGAACAGAATAGAAAATCCAAACATTAACCCAAACATATATAGTCAGTTAATATATGATAAAGGAGCCTTGTATATACAATGGGGAGATGACAGCCTCTTCAGCAGCTGGTGTTGGCAAAACTGGACAGCTACATGTAAGGGAACGAAACTGGACTACTGTCTAGCCCCATACACAAAAGTAAACTCAAAATGGATCAAAGACCTGAATGTAAGTCATGAAACCATAAAACTCTTAGAAAAAAATATAGGCAAAAATCTCTTGGACATAAACATGAGCAACTTCTTCATGAACATATCTCCCCGGGCAAGGGAAACAACAGCAAAAATGAACAAGTGGGACTATATCAAGCTGAAAAGCTTCTGTACAGCAAAAGACACCATCAGTCGAATAAAAAGACTTCCTACAGTATGGGAGGATATATTCATAAATGACATATCCGATAAGGGGTTGACATCCAAAATATATAAAGAACTCACGCACCTCAACAAACAAAAAGCAAATAATCCAATTAAAAAATGGGAAGAGGTTCTGAACAGACACTTCTCCAAAGAAGAAATTCAGATGGCCAACAGGCACATGAAAAGATGCTCCACATCGCTAATCATCAGAGAAATGCAGATTAAAACCACAATGAGACATCACCTCACACCAGTGAGGATGGCCAACATCCAAAACACAAACAACAGCAAATGTTGGTGAGGATGCGGAGAAAAGGGAACCCTCCTACACTGCTGGTGGGAATGCAAATTAGTTCAGCCATTGTGGAAAGCAGTATGGAGGTTCCTCAAAATACTCAAAATAGAAATACCATTTGACCCAGGAATCCCACTCCTAGGAATTTACCCTAAGAATGCAGCAGCCCAGTTTGAAAAAGACATATGCACCCCTATGTTTATCGCAGCACTATTTACAATAGCCAAGAAATGGAAGCAACCTAAGTGTCCATCAGTAGATGAATGGATAAAGAAGATGTGGTATATATACACAATGGAATATTATTCAGCCATAAGAAGAAAACAAATCCTACCATTTGCAACTACATGGATGGAGCTAGAGGGTATTATGCTCAGTGAAATAAGCCAAGTGGAAAAAGACAAGTATCCAATGATTTCACTCATCTGTGGAGTATAAGAACAAAGAAAAAACTGAAGGAACAAAACAGCAGCAGACTCACAGAACCCAAGAACGGACTAATAGTTACCAAAGGGAAAGGAACTGAGGAGGATGGGTGGGAAGGGAGGGATAAGGGGGGAAAAGGGGCATTACGACTAGCAGACGTAATGTTGGGGGGGGAGTATGGGGAAGGCTGTACAACACAGAGAAGACAAGTAGTGATTCTATAGCATCTCACTAAGCTGATGGACAATGACATTAATGGGGTTGGTGGGGGGGACCTGATGAAGGGAGTAGTTTAATAACCATAATATTGCACATGTAATTGTAGATTAAGGATACCAAAAAAAAAGTTGACACGGGTCTTAATGGGCTAAAGGTGATGGCAGGACTACATTCCTTTCTGGAGGCTCTTGGGGAAAATTCTTTTCTTTACCTTTTCCAGATTCTAGAGGCCACCTGCATTTCTTGGCTCATGGCCCCTTCCTCCATCTTCAAAATCAGCAACAGATTTGAGTCCTACTCACATCACATAACTCTAGCCTCTTCTGCCCCTCTTCCACTTTTGAGTGATAACTTTGGGCACACTTGGATAACCCAGGTTAATCTTTCTATTTTAAGGTCAGCTGATTAACAAATTTAGTTCCTCTGCAAGTTGCCATGTAGGATAACATATTTATAGGTTCCAGGTTAGGATATGGATGTTTTCAGGAACTTTTTTTTTTTTTTTGCCTACAGCATACACGTGAGCTGGGTATCAGTCTATTTTGTTCTATGGATATTTGTTTACAATGGGAATCTGCAAACTTTTTCTGTAAAAAGCCAGTGTATTAGTTTTTGAGGGCTGTCATAATAAGGTACCACAGGATGGATGGATTAAACAACAAATTTATTTTCCCAGCTCTGGAGGCTTAAAGTCAGAGATCAGGGTGTTAACAGAGATGGTTTCTTCTGAGACCTCTCTCCTTGACTTGTAGGTGTCCATCTTCTCGTTGTGTCCTCATGTGGTCTTCCCCCTGCATGTCTGTGTCCTAACCTCCTCTTTTTATACAGACACCAGTCATTGCATTCAGGCCCATCCTAATAACCTCATTTTAGCTTAAAATATTTACACTTTAAAGACACTGAGCAGTCACGTTTTGAGCTACTGGGGATTAGGACTTCAACATAGGAATTTGGGGGGACATAATTCAGCCCTTACATAACATTCAGTTAGTAAATGTTCTAGGTTTTGCGGGCCATAGTTTGTTAAAACTACTGAACTCTGCCATTTCAGCACAAAGGTAACCACATATAATATATAAATGAATGAGCATGTGTGTATTTCAGTAAAATTTTAAGTACAAAGTAGACAGCAGGCCAGATTTGGCATATGGTCCATTGTTTGCTAAGTCATGGTCTACACTATACCAATACATCATCAGCCTGTTATTATCATCATTAGCCTTGATATATAGTAGATCAAAGCCCTTCTTTATTGTTATTCTTCAAAATGTGTTATTTTTATCCCCTTTGGTCTTGCATACACATTTTAGCCTTTGATTGCCAAGTTCCATATAAAACCCTTTATAATATACAAAGGGATATTTATTATTGCAGTATCTGCTAGGATATATTTCTGTGTGAAATGCCCTGTTGCTTCACTATCCAGTACCTATCCTCCCTTCCTCTTTGCTAAAACTATATATGTTTAGATATTGGTTGGCCATAAGTTTATGGCATTCCCCTTTCCAGATTCAGTGGATGAATGCTGATTCTTCATTAATTCATTCAACAAATATTGATGGAATGCCTACTATGACCCACCCAATGTATTAGGCAGAGAATACACCAGTAATTAAAACTAAGATCCCTTGTGAAACATTCATTTCAACAAGGGAAAACAGATTAATAGAGATGATGATAGGTAGGTAGAGTTTTTAGAAGTGACAAGTACAATGGCAAAAGTAAAAAGAACAGGGGAAAGGGGATTTGCAGTGTCAGTGGGTTGGCTACAATTTTATGTAAAGCTGTACCTTAGTTTCCTGGGCCTGCTTTAACAAAGTACTGCAGAGTGTGGGCTTAAAACAACAGAAACGTGTTGTCTCGCAGTTCTGGAGGCTGGAAGTCCAAAACTAAGGTGCTGGTAAGATTGGTTCTTCCTGAGGCTGTGGGGGAAGGAGCTGTTCAGGCCTCTCTCCTTGACTTGTAGAATGATCTCCTACCTGTGTCTCTTCACATCATCTTCCCTCTATATGTGTCTCTGTGTCCAAATTCCCCACACCTTTTTAAATATAAAGACACCAGTGAAACTGGATTAGAGCTCACACTGATGACTTCACTCTTAATTTGGTCACCTCTGTAAAGATCCTTTCTCCAAATAAGGTCACATTTTGGTGCTGGGGAATACGGCTTTAACACATACATTTTGGGAGGGCACAATTCATAACAGGCTGGGTAGAACTCATTTGTAAGATAACATACCCTCAATCTGGTATTTCTCCATAGGGCTATTTGATAAGAGAACTTGTCAGTAAAAATATCTAAAACTCAATTTCTAATGTATGGAATCAAAAGCAGTTTCCAATCCTTTAAAGCGCCAAATCTGTGAAATCTCTCTCCCCTTGCCATCTTTCTCCTAAATTCATCTCATTCCTGGAATATCCTGCCAACCTCAACCAACAGCTGTTTATGCACACCATTACTTTCTTTTCAACCAATTCCTGTGCAGTTGAGGCATAAGGCTTGCAACTTATTTAAGGAAAAAGGTAACTTTTTGACACGTACAGGAAAGCCATATTAAACACTGTGTGCTTAATTCATTAATGTTAAGAAAATTCTCGATTCCCCATGTGCCCATAGCATTGCTTATTGATGGTGCAGGGGCCTTTCTTAAAATTCCTCGATGGTTCCCCATTATCTTTAGGAAAGCACAGGATGCTTAGCCAGATGTGAAGGCAGCAAGGAGCAGCAGAAAACTGCACATACTGGAGCCAAGTTGATCCGGGTTTGAATCCTCACTCCTCCAAGTCTTATTTGGACACTGGGACACAGTCCTGTGGCCTCTGAGTTGTGAACTTGTAAGATGGAAGCAAGCAATACATATGAACAGAATTGGTGTGAAATTTAAGTGGGATGGTGCAGGAACTCACATGCCACATGACTTGTTTTAACATAATTAGTTTACTTTCTTCCCTTTAGATCCTGACTTCCACTTATTAGCTCTGTCATTTTAAGATATGACACCATCAACACAACAATGTAAAGAGGGAGACAGAGGACACTGTTTGTGGAAGGTCTGAATTTGTTTCTACAGAGAATAGCAATAGTCATGTGTACCTTGTTTAATTAGAAGAGCTCATTTTATAAGACCCTCTACTATGTGCCATATTGGCTGAGATATGCCACACAATTGCTGGTTATTTCTCAAAAGCTCCATTAACTAGCTAGGTGAATTTGGGAAAATTGCTTAAAATTTCCAAACTCTACTTCCCTCAGCTGTAAAGGGGAATAATTTTACATTCCTCATAGGAGTGTAGACAGAAGTAATCTAATGCATTAAAGAGTTTATCAGACTGGCTAACTTCATATTAAGCTGTCTGTAAATGAAGAGTTACAAAAATCAGCAATGAATACTTGGAGCAGATTTTCTCTGGTTTCCCAGAAATCCCTGGTTTTCCAAATATTTTTTTAAATCAACTTTTTTGAGGCAAAATTTACATACAACAAACTGGATCCATGGAAGTGTGTAGTTTGATGACTTTAAAAAATGAATAGTCCTGGAACCACCACCACAATCAAGGCACATATCAGTCCCAGTGGTTGCCTTGTGATCCTATTTGCAGTCAGTTGCACTCCCACCTACAGCCACGGGCAACCACTAACCTGCTGCCATTATGTTACATTTTCTAGAATCTCAAAAATAGGACTCATATAGTGTGTACTCTTTTCTGAGTTTAACTCAGAATGTTTTTTAGATTTAACCATGATAGGGGTATATTAGTTTGTTACTTTTTATTGTTGCGTAGTATTCCACAATATGGCTAAAATACAATTTATCCATTCATATCTGAATTATTATACATCTGTTGTGTTTATATTTAGGTTTGCTCCTTTCAGGCTACTATTAATAAGGCAGAACATTCATATATTTGTTTTTGCCAGACATGTTTTTAATTCTCTCACCTATATACCAAGTAGTGAAATTGATGGGTCATATGGTAACTGTATGTTTAGCATTTTAAAGACATGCCAAATTGTTTTCCAAAGTGGCTGCACTACTTTATGACCCCACCAGCAATGTATGAGAATTCTAACCTCTCTAATCCTCTTTAACAGTTATCTTTTTTATCTAGTCTTGCTATTGGATGTGAAGTGCAATCTCGTCAGTTTTGACTTACATTTCCCTAATGACTAAAGATGATAAGCATCTTTACATGGGTTCACTGACTATTTGTATATATTCTTTTATAAAGCATCTGATAAAATATTTTGCATGTTTATTGGTTTATCTTACTACTGTTTCCATTGTATTCTGAATACAAACCTCTGTCAGATACACGTATTATCAATATACACTAGTCCTTAACTTCCCATTTTATGTTCTAAATGGTGTTTACAGCAGAGGTGAAATTTCTAGTGTTAAGTCCAATTTGTAATTTTTCTTTTATGATTCAGGCTTTTTGTGCTATAATAAATCTTTGCCTAGCTCAGAGGCATAAACATTGTTTACTATGTTTCTTCTAGATAAAAAGCCATAGTTTTTGCATGTAGGTTTATGATGGATTTTGAGTTATTTTTTGTATATAAAGTGAAGGGGACCTTTTTTTTTTTTCCCATACAAATAACAATCTGCTGACACCACCACTCATTTAAAAGACTATCTTTTCCAACTGAATTATTTTGGCACTTGTATCAAATTTAACAATTTCTGAACTTGCTATCCTGTTTTATTGTTCTGTATCTATCCTCATCCCAACATTTTATTAATTCTAAACTAAACTTCGAAATTAGGTAGTGAAAGCCCTCCCACATTATTTATTTATTTAGTTAGTTATTTGGTATCATTAATCTATAATTACATGTGGAACATTATGGTTATTGGACTCCCCATATCATCAATTCCCCCCCATATACCCCATTACACTCACTGTGCATCAGCACAGTGAGATGCTATAGGATCACTACTTGTCTTCTCTGAGTTGTACAACCCTCCCCGTGCCCCCCACCCACATTATGTCTGTTAATCGTAAGGCCCCCTTTTCCCCTTGTCCCCCCCTTCCCACCCATCCTCCCAAGTCCCTTTCCCTTTGGTATCTGTTAGTCCATTCTTTGGTTCTGTGAGTCTAGTGCTGTTTTGTTCCTTCAGTTTTTTTCTCTTTGTTCTTATACTCCACATATGAGAGAAATCATTCGATACTTCTCTTTTTTTGCTTGGCTTATTTCACTGAGCACAATACTCTCTAGCTCCAGCCATGTTGTTGCAAATCTCTGGATTTGTTTTCTTCTTATGGCTGAGTAATATTCCATTGGTATATGTACCACATCTTTATCCATTCATCTACTGATGGACACTTAGGTTGCTTCTATTTCTTGGCTATTGTAAATAGTGCTGTGATAAACATGGGGTGCATATGTCTTTTTCAAACTGGGCTGCTGCATTCTTAGGGTAAATTCCTAGGAGTGGAATTCCTGGGTCAAATGGTATCTCTATTTTGAGTTTGTTGAGGAATGTCCATACTGCTTTCCACAATGGCTGAACTAATTTGCATTCCCACCAGCAGTGTAGGAGGGTTCCCTTTTCTCCACATCCTTGCCAACATTTGCTGTTGTTTGTGTTTTGGATGTTGGCAATCCTTACTGGTGTGAGGTTTTAATTTGCATTTCTCTGATGATTAGCGATGTGGAGCATCTTTTCATGTGCCTGTTGGCCATCTGAATTTCTTCTTTGGAGAAGTGTCTGTTCAGAACCTCTTCCCATTTTTTAATTAGATTATTTGCTTTTTGTTTGTTGAGGTGCGTGAGTTCTTTATATATTTTGGATGTCAACCCCTTATCGGATATGTCATTTATGAATATATCCTCCCATACTGTAGGGTGTCTTTTTGTTTGACTGATGGTGTCTTTTGCTGTACAGAAGCTTTTCAGCTTGATATAGTCCCACTTGTTCATTTTTGCTTTTGTTTCCCTTGCCCGGGGAGATATGTTCATGAAGAAGTGGCTCATGCTTATGTCCAAGAGATTTTTTCCTATGTTTTTTTCTAAGAGTTTTATGGTTTCATGACTTACATTCAGGTCTTTGATCCATTTTGAGTTTACTTTTGTGTATGGGGCTAGACAGTAGTCCAGTTTCGTTCCCTTACATGTAGCTGTCCAGTTTTGCCAACACCAGCTGCTGAAGAGGCTGTCATCTCCCCATTGTATATCCATGGTTCCTTTATCATATATTAATTGACCGTATATGTTTGTTTGGGTTAATGTTTGGATTTTCTATTCTGTTCCACTGGTCTGTGGGTCTGTTTTTGTGCCAGTACCAAATTGTCTTTATTACTGTGGCTTTGTAGTAGAGCTTGAAGTCTGGGATTGGAATTCCCCGTTTTCTTCTCCCTTCTCAGTATTGCAGTGGCTATTCGGGGTCATTTTGGTTCCATATGAATTTCAGAATTATTTGTTCCACTTCATTGAAGAATGCTGTTGGTATTTTGATAGGGATTGCATTGAATCTGTAGATTGCTTTAGGTAGTATAGCCATTTTGACAATTATTTATTCTTCCTAGCCAAGAGCATGGGATGATGAATTTCCATTTGTTAGTGTCCTCTTTAATTTCTCTTAGGAGTGTCTTGTAGTTTTGAGAGTACAGGTCTTTCACTTCCTTCGTTAGGTTTATTCCTAGGTATTTTATTCTTTGGATGCAATTGTGAAAGGAATTGTTTACCTGATTTCTCTTTCTGGTACCTCATCATTAGTATATAGGAAAGCAACATATTTCTGTGTGTTAATTTTGTATCCTGCAACTTTGCTGAATCTGATATTAGTTCTAGTCGTTCTGGAGTGGAATCCTGAGGGTTTTTTTGAACAATATCATGTCATCTGCAAATAGTGACAGTTTGACTTCTTCTTTACCAATCTGAATGCCTTGTATGTCTTTGTTTTGTCTGATTGCCGTGGCTAGAACCTCCAGTACTATGTTGAATAACAGTGGAGAGAGTGGGCATCCCTGTCTTGTTCGCGATCTTAGATGAAAAGCTTTCAGCGTCTCGCCATTAAGTATGATGTTAGCTGTGGGTTTGTCATATATAGCCTTTACGATGTTGAGGTACTTGCCGTCTATACCCATTTTGTTGAGAGTTTTAATCAGGAATGGATGCTGAATTTTGTCAAATGCTTTTTCAGCATCTATGGAGATGATCATGTGGTTTTTGTTCTTCTTTTTGTTGATGTGGTGGATGAAGTTGATGGATTTTCGAATGTTGTAGCATCCTTGCATCCCTGGGATGAATCCCACTTGATCATGGTGTATGATCCTCTTGATGTATTTTTGAATTCGGTTTGCTTATATTTTGTTGAGTATTTTTGCATCTACGTTAATCAGGGATATTGGTCTGTAATTTTCTTTTTTGGTGAGGTCTTTTCCAGGTTTTGGTATTAGAGTGATGGTGGCTTCATAGAATGAGTTTGGAAGTATTCCCTCCCCTTCTATTTTTTGGAAAACTTTAAGGAGAATCGGTGTTATTTCTTCTCTATATGTCTGGTAGAATTCAGAGGTGATTCGATATGGCCCAGGGATTTTGTTCTTGGGTAATTTTTTGATTACCGATTCAATTTCATTGTTGGTGATTGGTCTGTTTACTTTTTCTGTTTCTTGCTTGGTCAGTCTTGGAAGGTTGTATTTTTCTAACAAGTTGTCCATTTCTTCTAGGTTTTCCAGCTTGTTAGCATATAGATTCTCATAGTATTCTCTTATAATTCTTTGTATTTCTGTGGGGTCCGTCGTTATTTTTCCTTTCTCATTTCTGATTGTTTATGTGTGTCGATTCTCCTTTTCTCTTAATGAGTCTGGCTAAGGGTTTATCTATTTTGTTTATTTTTTCAAAGAACCAGCTCTTGGTTTCATTGATTTTTTCTGTTGTTTTATTCTTCTCAATTTTGTTTATTTCTTCTCTGATCTTTATTATGTCCCTCCTCTGGTGACTATGGGCCTCCTTTGTTCTTTTTCCAATTTCAGTAATTTGTCTTTAGACTACTAATTTGGGATTGTTCTTCCTTCTTTAAATAGGCCTGGATTGCAATATACTTTTCTCTTAGAACTGCCTTTGCTGCATCCCACAGAAGCTGTGGCTTTGTGTTGTTGTTGTCATTGGTCTCCAAAGATTCTTTGATCTCTGTTTTAATTTGGTCGTTGACCCATTGATTATCTACGAGAATGTTAAGTCTCCATGTTTTTATGAGCCTTTTTGTTTTCCTTCTAAAATTTATTTCTAGTTTTATACCTTTGTGATCTGAGAAGTTGGTTGGTAGAATTTCAATATTTTTTAATTTACTGAATCTCTTTTTATGGCCTAGTATGTGGTCTATTCTGGAAAATGTTCCATGTGCACTTAAGAAGAATGTGTATCCTGTTGCTTTTGGGTGTAGAGTTCTGTAGATGTCTGTTAGGTCCATCTGTTCTAGTGTGTTTTTCAGTGCCTCTGTGTCTTTATTTATTTTCTGTCTGGTTGATCTGTCCTTTGGAGTGAGTGGCGTGTTGAAGTCTCCTAAAATGAATGCATTGCTTTCTATTTCCTCCTTTAATTCTGTTAGTATTTGTTTCACATATGCCGGTACGCTTGTGTTGGGTGCATATATATTTATAATGGTTATATCCTCTTGTTGGACTGACTCCTTTATCATTATGTAATGTCCTTCTTTATCTCTCACTACTTTCTTCATTTTGAAATCTATTTTGTCTGATACTAGTACTGCAACACCTGCTTTTTTCTTCTTGTTGTTTGCATAAAATATCTTTTTTCCATCCCTTCACTTTTAGTCTGTGTATATCTTTGGGTTTGAGGTGAGTCTCTTGTAAGCAGCATATAGAAGGGTCTTGCTTTTTTATCCATTCTATTACTCTGTGTCTTTTGATTGGTGAATATAGTCCTTTTACATTTAGGGTGATTATCGATAGATATATACTTATTGCCATTGCTGGCTTTAGATTCGTGGTTACCAAAGTTTCGAGGGTAGCTTCTTTACTATGTAACAATCTAACTTATCTTTCTTGTTAAGTTATTGTAAACACAGTCTGATGTTTCTGTATTTCTCTCCCTTCTTATTCTTCCTCCTCCATTCTTTATATACTAGGTGTTTTATCCTTTGCCTTCAGTGAGTATTTGGATGGTCTTCTTTCTTTGCTATGATTTTATTTTCTCTGGTGACATCTTTTTAGCCTTAGGAGTGCTTCCCTCTAGAGCAGTCCCTTTAAGATATCCTATAGAGGTGGTTTATGGGAGGCAAACTCTCTCAGCTTTCGCTTGTCTGGAAATTGTTTAATCCCTCCGTCATATTTAAAATGATAATCGTGGTGGATACAATATTCTTGGTTCAAGGCCCTTCTGTTTCATAACATTAAATATATCATGCCATTCTCTTCTGGCCTGTAAGGTTTCTGTTGAGAAGTCTGATGGTAGTCTGATGAGTTTTCCTTTGTAGGTGATCTTTTTTCTCTCTCTAGCTGCCTTTAATACTCTGTCCTTATCTTTGATCTTTGCCATTTTAATTATTATGTGTCTTGGTGTTGTCTTCTTTGGGTCCCTTTTGTTGGGAAATCTGTGGGCTTCCGTGGACTTTGAGACTACTTCCTTCCCCAGCATGGGGAAGTTTTCGGCAATTATTTCTTCAAAGACACTCTCTATCCCTTTTTCTCTCTCTTCTTCCTCTGGTACTCCTATAATGCGAATATTGTTCCGTTTGGATTGGTCACACAGTTCTCTTAAAATTCTTTCATTCCTAGAGATCCTTTTATCTCTCTCTGCCTCAGCTGCTCTGTATTCCTGTTCTCTGATTTCTATTCCATTAACAGTCTCTTGCATCTTGTCCAGTCTGCTGCTATGCCCTTCAGTTGCTGGTCTCATTTCTGCATTGTCTTTCCTCACTTCCCTCACTTCCTCCCTCAGCTCTTGCATATTTCTCTGCAGATTCATTAGTATGGTTATGACTTTTATTCTGAATTCTTTTTCAGGAAGATTGTGCATTTCCATCCCATCAGACTCCCTCTCTAGTGTTGTCTGTGTCTGGGTAAGCTTTGTTTATACCATATTCCTCTGTCTTTTCATGGTGATAGATGTGGTCGGTGAGAGGTGCCACGTATGTCAGCTGGGCTCTTTAAGATTTAAAAAGGAAAAGAAAAATAAAGGAAAAGAGAGAAAAGTAAAAAAAAAGGAAAGGAAGAAAGAAAAAAAACGCCTGCTTGGAGTAGATTCTGTGAGGATGCTGTAGGTGGCACTGCTGCTCCACTATTCTGCAGCTGCAGCCTCATCACTCTGCAGGGCCCTTTGTAGGTCTGGCCGGGGCAGGAACGAATGGGAGGCTGCTGATCTCTGTGGGAAGACTCAGTGCGGCTACTTTTTCCCAGTTGCCAGCCAAGTGGTCCGAAATTCCCCAGGAGTCCTAGCCTGCTGGGCTGAGTGTGCTGGGAAGATCCTGCTCCTCTGTTGGGCCCCCTGCCTCTTTAAGACCACTAAAAAGGCGCACGCTTTTCTTTTGTCCCGGGGAGTGGCTGAGAGGATCCGGGTGCCTTCCCCGGCTCAGATCCTGCACCTCTGACTCTGCAATCTCCGATACACCACGCAATGTGTGTCAGTGTTTCCGGTGTAGATCACCAGGGCTGGTTACTTCGCGGGCCTGTTCTTCCACTCCCTCCCCACTCTGAATCCTCTCCTACTGCCAGTGCACTGGGTTGGGGGAGTGCTCGTGTCCCACCGAGTCGCGGTTCCGTATCTTACCTGCATCGCAGGGTGCCGAGTCCTCACAGGTGTAGCTGCAGGCTGGGTGCCGTCCTATATCTTCTGGTCTCTCTTTTAGGAATAGTTGTATTTGTTTTATTTTCATAAATATATACGGTTTTGGGAGGAGATTTCCGCCATCCTGCTCATGCCGCCATCTTCCTGGAAGTCTCCTCTAATCTTTATTATGTCTTTCTGGTGACTTTGGGCCTCATTTGTTCTTCTTTTTCCAATTTCAATAATTGTGACTTTAGACTATTTATTTGGAATTGTTCTTCCTTCTTTAAGTAGGCCTGGATTGCAATATACTTTTGTCTTAGAACTGCCTTTGCTGCGTCCCACAGAAGTTGGGGCTTTGTGCTGTTGTTGTCATTTGTCTCCATATATTGTTTGATTTCTGTTTTAATTTGGTCACTGATCCATTGATTATTTAGGAGCATGTTCTTAAGCCTCCATATATCTGTGAGCCTTTTTGTGTTCTTTGTACAATTTATTTCTAGTTTTATACCTTTGTGATCTGAGAAGTTGGTTGGTAGAATTTCAATATTTTTGACTTTACTGAGGTTCTTTTTGTGGCCTAGTATGTGGTCTGTTCTGGAAAATGTTCCATGTGCACTTGAGAAGAATGTGTACCCTGCCGCTTTTGGGTGTAGAGTTCTGTAGATGTCTGTTAGGTCCATCTGTTCTAGTGTGTTTTTCAGTGCCTCTGTGTCTTTACTTATTTTCTGTCTGGTTGATCTGTCCTTTGGAGTGAGTGGTGTGTTGGAGTCACCTAAAATGAATGCATTGCTTTCTATTTCCTCCTTTAATTCTGTTAGTATTTTTTCACATATGTCGGCACTCCTGTGTTGGGTGCATATGTATTTATAATGGTTATATCCTCTTGTTGGACTGACCCCTTTATCATTTTGTAATGGCCTTTTTTATCTCTTGCTACTTTCTTTGTTTTGAAGTCCATTTTCTCTGACACAAGTACTGCTACTCCTGCTTTTTTCTCCCTGTTGTTTTCATGAAATATCTTTTTCTGCCCTTCACTTTTAGTGTGTGTATATCTTTGGGTTTGAGGTGAGTCCCTCAAAAGCAGCATATAGATGGGCCTTGCTTTTTTATCCATTCTATTACTCTGTGTCTTTTGATTGGTGAATACAGTCCTTTTACATTTAGGGTGATTATCGATAGATATGTACTTATTGCCATTGCCGGATTTTAGATTCATGGTTACCAAAGGTTCAAGGGTAGCTTCTTTACTATCTTAACAATCTAACTTAACTCTCTTGTTAAGCTATTATATACACAGTCTGATGATTCTTTATTTCTCTCCCTTCTTATTCTTCCTCCTCCATTCTTTATATATTAGGTGTTTTATTCTGTACTCTTTTGCGTTCCTTTGGCTGTTTTTGTGGATAGTTGATTTTATTTTTTGCCTTTAGTTAGTATTTCGATGATCTGCTTTCTTTGCTATGAATTTATTTTCTCTGGTGACATCTTTTTAGCCTTAGGAGTGCTTCCATCTAGAGCATTCCCTTTAAAATATCCTGTAGACGTGGTTTGTTGGGGGCAAATTCCCTCAACTTTCACTTGTCTGGTAATTGTTTAATCCCTCCCTCAAATTTAAATGATAATCATGGTGGACACAGTATTCTTGGTTCAAGGCCCTTCTGTTTCACTGCATTAAATATATCATGCCATTCTCCTCTGGCCTGTAAGGTTTCTGTTGAGAAATCTGATGTTAGCCTGATGGTTTTCCTTTGTAGGTGATCTTTTTTCTCTCTCTGGCTGCCTTTAATACTCTGTTGTCTTTGATCTTTGCCATTTTAATTATTGTATGTCTTGGTGTTGTCCTCTTTGGATCCCTTATGTTGGGATATCTGTGGGCTTCCATTGTCTTAGAAACTATTTCCTTTCCCAGCTTGGGGAAGTTCTCCTCACTTATGTCTTCAAAGACACTTTCTATCCCTTTTTCTCTCTCTTCTTCTTCTGGTACCCCTATAATGGAATATTGTTCCGTTTGGATTGGTCACACACATCTCTTAATATTCTTTCATTCCTAGAGATCCTTTTATCTCTCTCAGCCTCAACTTCTCTGTATTCCTGTTCTCTGATTTCTATTCCATTAACAGTATCTTGTACCTCGTCCAGTCTGCTCTTCAGTCCATCGATCGATTGTTCCATTTCTGTAATATCTCTCCTCACTTCTTCCCTTACCTCTTGCATATTTCTCTGTAGATCTACCAGCATGGTTATGACTTTAATTCTGAGTTTTCAGGAAGATTGTTGAAATCTATACCCCCCAGCCCTCTCTGGGGTTGTCTGGGTAGGTCTTGATTGGACCATACTATTCTGTCTTTTCATGGTGATAGAAGTGGTCGTAGGCAGGTGGCATGTGTGTCAGCTGGGAGAACAAAGTCCCTTCCTGCTTGTTTTGCTCATTGCCCTTCTCCGCAGCCTGTGCCCGTTATCTGCACACTGGGAGGCAGTCTCTTGGATAATCCCCTAAACTGCCATGGACAGGGCTGCCCTCAGGCTATCCTAGAGCACTGCGGGGGTTTGCAGCCACGCTGGTGCGTTCTGCACCCCTTGGTGCCTTTCGGCCCTTGCTCTGGCTTCTGCAGCCCTTCCCGGTTAGCTGTGCACCTGCTGGAAGGAGATTCTGTGCAGCCCTTCCAGGTCAGCTGCACACCTGCTGGGAGGGGATTCTGTGTTGTTGTTGTTGTGGGCAGGGCCACTCTCTCACTGCTCCGCAGCTGTGGCGGATCTACTGCAGCTCCGGCCAGGGGCAACGAATGGTAGGTTACTTATCTCTGTGAGGGGTTTGGGGCTGCTTTACCCGGCAACCAGTTAGGGGGCACTATGTTCCTCAAGATTCCCAGCCTGCTGGGTTAAGTGCACTCGGATGATTTTGTTCCACTGTTGGGCCCTTGTCTCTTTAAGACTTTTAAGAAAGCACCCGCTTTTCTTTTGTCCCAGGGGAGCCGGCTGTGGGGACCCGCTCACAGTCCCGGTCTCAGATCCTGCCCTTCTGTTTCTCTAATCTCCAGTACACCATGCAATGTGTGTCTGTGCTCCCAATGCAGATCACCAGGGCTGGTTATTTAGCAGTCCTGTGCTTCCAATCCCTCCCCACTCTGATTCATTTCCTCCTGCTGGTGCGCTGGGGTGGGGGAGTGCTTGGGTCCCACCAGGTCGCGGCTTTGTATCTTACCCTCTTCATGAGGTGCTGAGTTCTCTCAGATGTAGCTGTAACCTGGCTGTTGTACTGTATCTTCTGGTCTCTCTTTTAGGAATAGTTGTATTTGTTGTATTTTCACAAATATATATGGTTTTGGGAGGAGATTTCTGCCACCCTACTCATGCCGCCATCTTCCCGAACCCCCTCCCACGTTATTTTTAAGAAATTGCTTTGGTTATTCTAGGTCCTTTTCATTTCCATATCCATTTTTGATTAGCTTGTCAATTTCCATGCAAGTGCTTCTGAACCTTAAGATTAATTTGGAGAGAACTGCCATCTTAACAACACTGAGATTTCCCATCCTTGACCCCCCCACTTATTATGTATTTTTTACTCTTCATTATGTGCTCGATTTTGTTTCAGCAACGTCCTATGCTCTCCAATGCACAGTTCTTGCTCATTTCATTAAGCTTACCTAAGTATTTCAAATTTTTGTATCATTGTAAGTAGGCTCCTATTTCTGATTTCATTTCCAAATTGTTCACTGCAAATACATACCCAATGAAATCAGTTTCTGTGTATTGATCTGGTATCCTGTGACTTTGCCAAATTCCCTCACAAGGCTCCAGTAGCTTATTTGTAGATACGAATTTTTGAAGAGAAAATACTCCATCACTGAAGGGATTGTTTTCCTGATCCTAAAAATAACACATACTCTTTGAAGAGACTTTGGGATGAACAGAAAAGTACACAAAAATAAAATAAAATAAATGCCAAATCTCCCATACATAGGTTACCTGGCATTAATCTTTTTTTAATTTTTTTTTTTTATTAAGGTATCATTGACACACAATCTTATGAAGGTTTCACAAGAAAAACAATGTGGTTACTACTTTCACCCTTACCTGACATTAATCTTTTGACAAATTTCCTTGGTTTTGAGCAAAACTCATTTTCATTTTTTTACAATTCATTTATTTTTACATATTTGAGCTCACTCTATATTGACATTTACCATGTTTTGTAACACATGACAGCATCGACATTTTTCCTGTTACCAAATTTTGTTTGCATCACTTTAATGTCTGCATAATATTCCATTATGAGTATGGTATAATCATTTTGCTATTATACATTTTTCTATATTGTAAATTTTGCACTATCATAAGTAACTTTTCAGTGATCATCCACAGACATATATCTCTTCCCATATTCCTTAGGGTGTTAATAATATTGTTATTAATGGCTAACACATATAGTACCTACTATGTGCCAGGTACTGTTTTAAGTACTTTATACATATTATTTCACTTAATCCACACAACCCTCTGAGGTAGATACTAGTAGTATCTCTGTTACACAGCTGAGGAAAACTGAGCCTTAAGTAATCAGACATTCTAAGAGGCCCAGTGAAGGAGCTACTCTTCTACCCCATAAAGAACCACTGCTTACAATTAAAACTTTATGATAGGAGTATATTATACATGTGAATGGAATGTAAGCACTGAGGAGAGCAGCAGCAATTGAGGAAACTGGGATCCAGTTCTGGGTATGACTTCACTCAAAATGTGAGGTCTGGGATAACTCACCTTATCTCAACTGTACAATGAAGAGCATGAGTTAGATGGTCTTACATTCCTTGTAGCTCTCAAGTCTCATGATTCTAAGCATCATTTCTAGATTTCTCCTGGGGGACACATCAAGATCTTTCTCCTGTGGGTCTCAACAATATTTATTTATCATTCAACAATCATATAGCATCTTATATATTGTTTGCTAAAAAATGGCAAATAATGGTCAGTCCCTACACATAGGAGATCAACTTACAGAATGAGAAAGAGAATTAAAACAGATTCTCATCCTAATCTTTTTTGGGTCATGGGCTTACCACTGCATTTGATGATGAGGATCCTCTCCCTAGAAGGAATAACCTTTGTTCAAACAGAATGACTTTGCATACAATATTAAAATTGTCTATGGATCCTCGAAAAGGAATCCACATACCCACTATAGGTCAGTGATTTCCTCAGGTTGGTAAGTACTGATGTAGGTAAAAGGGAAACTGGAAGGTAAGTGCAGAACTCAATGAGTTCTTACTAGCACTCAGGCAGGTTTAAATTAAACAACAGACACTAGGTGGGGCAATATTAATAATCACAACTAATAATTATAAATCACTTGATAAATGTCAGGTGCTACTCTAAGCTGCTTATAGGTTTACTTATTTAATACTCACCACAGTCCTACAAGGTAAGTAATATCTGTAACTTTCAGAGGAGGATATCTATAAGTTAGGCACAGAGAAGCTAGGTGGCATGCCCACGTTCACCCAGCAAGGTAAGGACAGACATGGGATTTCAGCTTGGGTAACTGAGCTCAAGCTTATGCTCTTAACCAATAAGTTTTCTAAATTTTCTTCATAAAGACGAAAGACTACCTTGGAAGAAGAGTGGCTTTGAGCAGTGATGTGTTTATCCCATGAGCATTCTTGCTCCAAGTATTGCCCAGGCACCTCCCACTCCAGTGGAGACCCCCCTGGGATATTCAAATACCCAATGTTCCCCTAGGTCCCAGTGTCCACAGAGTCACTGTGTTTAAACTCCCAGAAGGCTTTAGCATCCTGGTTCAAAGACCACTACTCTATGAACCAAAATGACTTAGAATTAATGGGAAAGTTTGCTGACAGGTGGTTCTCAAGCTGCCTTGATGGTGGAATAGAGAAACTGGATATTCTTTTTAATATTTAGAAGTATCTTCAAATAATTACTACAGTAATACTGGGGAAACTATTAAAATCAATCATAATCCCATTATCTAACAAACCAATTGTATTCACTTACCCACGGATACCTCTTCAATTCTCACCCACATGCAAATATATTTAAAATGGGTACTACTAATAGTAAATGTATTTTTTTCTGCTTTACATAATAAGCATTTTCCCTGTTAACAAAAAAAGATGTGGTTTATATCAGACACATAAAACAGACTACACACTACTAAGTGTCCCAGAAGAGGAGGACAATCAAGTAAAATATGGCATATTAATTCACTAGGGTATTATTTTCCATCTTTTGTTATAACAACTATATCAGTTTTTTACCCTTCTTTTCTATTTTTTTTTCAAGTAGCAATCTCTCTTTTCTTGTTTAAGGTAATGCTGCTGTATTTTCTAAAAACTCACCTAAATGGTTTCTTCTCACTTTTGCATTTGAGGCTTGGTCAAGAATGCTCCTAGGCCAATTATTTTTGTAGGAACTTATGGAAAGGAGAAAATAATGATGTATTTGTGCACTAAAATTAAATTTGTGGGGTGTCTTACCCCCTCTAGGACCAAATCTCTGGTACACTAAAAGGTAGTAACAAGTTTGAAAACATTTCCACATAGATTATATCTGTACAGCTTCTCTTCATGAGTTCTCCAATGCAAAAGTTATTGCTATTTGTAAAAGTTTCTCCATATTCATTGTCTTAATATGTATTTTCTCTAATATGATTTGTCTGGTATCTAATAAAGTTAGGGCTACTAACAAGTGCCATCCCACACTGATTACATGTTAAAAACTGTTCTCCAGTGTGAGCTATCTGATGTACTATAAATGGAGAATTTCGGCTGAAGATAATTCCACACTGATTACATTTATAGGTCTCTTCTCCAATATGAATCTTCTGATGTTTAATAAGGTCATTCTTCCGGATAAAGGCTTTTCCACACTGACAACATTCATACGGTTTCTCTCCAGTATGAATTCTCTGATGCACAATGAGGGCAGAACTCTGGCTGAAAGATTTTCCACAATCATGGCACTCATATGGTTTCTCTCCAGTATGGGTTCTCTGATGTGAGAAAAGGTGAGAACTTCGACTAAAGCATTTTCCACACTCTTTACACTCAAAGGGTTTCAGTCCAGTGTGAGTTCTGTGATGAACAACGAGGTGAGATCTCTGGCTGTAAGATTTCCCACATTCATTGCATTCATATGGCCTCACTCTAACATGAGTTCTCTGATGCAGAATGAGATGGGTGCTCTGTCTGAAAGTCTTCCCACATTCTGGACACTCATATGGTTTCTCTCCAGTATGAGTTCTCTGGTGCCTAATAAGCCGGGAGCTGTGAACAAAGGACTTCCCACATTGATTACATGTGTACAGCTTGTCTCCTGTATGAGTTCTCTGATGGGTAACAAGGTGAGAGAACCAGCTGAAGGATTTTCCACATTCTTTACATTCATAAGGCTCTTCCCCAGTGTGAGTCTTCTGATGTCCAATGAGGTGAGAACTCCGGCTGAAAGACTTTCCACATTCTTTACATTCATGGGGTTTTTCTCCAGTATGAATAAGTCGGTGCCTGGTAAGATTAGAGCGCCAGCTGAAGAATTTTCCACATTCCTTACATTCATAGGGTTTCTCTCTATGTATACCCTTTGATATACCAAAGGATGTACCATGAGGAACAGAGTTGTTGTAATCAGGGTCTTTGTAGGATTTATCTCCTGTTTGAGTTCTTGGAAATTGAATAAGGTGAATATTTTGACAGAAGGTTTGACTACATTCAATACTGTTAGTTGCATAGCTTTCTTGATGACTGCTAAAAACTAAATCAGGTTTTAAACTTTTAGTATGTGAGTCATGTTTATGGAAATATTCTCTCAATACTAGTTGAGCAGGAAGAAGACCGTTTCTGCCATAGTTACCATTTTCGGAAACTCTCTCTGTAGTCAGTACTTTCTTCTGGGTAAATGCCACTTGCCTTAAATGTCTCTCCTGGTTTTCTGGATACTTGTCAAGCTGGTCTTCACATTTCCAGACTTCTTCTAGTGACAAATACCAGAGGTCATTCTTTGTCGTTCCTTCCATTTTAATGCCATAGGACTGTTTATCTTTAGAAATGCTCTTACTGGAAATTGATTTAATTTCAACTGCAGTCTCCAAATCTGAAAGAAATTTAAAAACGTTAGGTGACTTAAAAAAGTATTAAGGTCAAAATGGTGGTATATACAATGAGACAAATATGTAAGCTGTGTAGAGTTGCTTTCAAATATGAGGTCCTGTGGCCTTGACAGTGAATGAGAAAGGGAAGGGTAGAATAGCAAGTGTATCAGGCTATCTGTACATAACAGAAGCAAAGAAAGCAAAGAGCAGCCATGGTACTGGGAGGGATACGTGCCATCAGGATACTCAGGAGTAGAGGTGGCAACCTCAAAGAAGGACTGTACTCCCATTAGCTACTCTTAATAAGAGCCTAAAATGTCTGCTTGTTGCCAGCCCATTTCCTTGGCATACATTCACACTACTGCCAATTCCATATTCCTAAATCACAAATGCAGCTGTATGTAAGGCAATACCTTTTACCTACATCACCAAAACATTCCAGAATAATGCCCAGATGACTGACAAAACAAACTTCTCAGAAAGTCGATGTGATAGGCTGGAAGAGCAATTGCACATAAGTTACCCAGATACAGGTTCTAACCTGAGCTTTACCACTACTAATGGTGAATTTAAACAAGTTGATAAATTTTTCAAACATCATTTTGTTTATCTATAATCAAAGGACAACAGTGTTTGTCATATAAGATTATTTTAAGTGTAACATAAGATATGAGCACATCAGTCTCTGACACATGTATGGTCAAAGGAATACCACTTAGAATGATCATTATTATCATTGTTCATGTCTTCTACTTTGACTCCTTTGTTCTGAGACGTCAAGACTCAGCAACCACTAGGTCTAAGATGACAGGGTACTTACTCAAGAGCCTGGACCCTAACTCATTCTTCAGGACTTTTGGTCCTTTTGCTTACACCCATATATGTTACTGCAAATTACTTCCCTGCATAAGAGCCTGTGTTTGTTTCTCAATGCCTTTCAGGTTAAAATATTTGGTTCTAAACCAAGAAAAACAACTATTTACACAACCATCTCTTCCTACACAGGTATTCGACTCTTAACTGGTATATGGATTGAACTATGTGCCTCAAAGAAGACATGTTGAGGTCCTAACCCCCAATATCTCAGAATGTGCCCTTATTTGGAAATAGAATCACTGCAGATGTAATTAGCTAAAATGAAGTAGTACTGGTTGGGAGGCTAATCCAATATGAGTAATGTCCCAGATTCAGAGACAGACGCACAGGGAGAAGCTATTTGAAGATGGAGGCTGACTGGAGGGATGGTTCTATAAGCCAAGGAGCACTTGGGGATACCAGAGCTGGAAAAGGCAGGAAAGATCCTCCCCTAGAGCCTTCAGAGAAACTGTGGCCCTACCAACACTTTGATTTCAGACTTAAAGCTTCTAGAACTGTAAGACAATAAATGTACGTTGGCCTAAGCCCCCCCAGTTTATGGAACTTCCGGCAGCCCCAGGAAACTAATACATATGGCAAATAATCCCTGTGCCAGGCTCCTACCTGCCTTCTTTGTACAACCCAAACTCTACCAGTCCTAAATTTTACTCCTAACTTTTTAATTGTGTTAAAATACACATAACATAAAAGTTACTACATCTTAACCATTTTTACATGTACAGTTCAGGTATTAAGTACATTAACATTTGTTGTGCAGCCATCACCACCATTCATCCCTGTAACTCTTTTTATCTTGTAAAACTGAAGCTCTATAGCTATTAATAATAACTGTCCATTCTACCCTCAACCCAATTCTTGGCAACCACCATTTTGACTACTTTGAGTAATCATGTAAGTGGAATCACAAAGTATTTGTCCTTATTTACCCAAAGAAAACAAAATCCCTGATTTGAAAAGACATATGCCCCCTATGTTTATTGCTGCACTATTTGCAATAGCCAAGATATGGAAGCAACTTAAGCATCCATCAACAGATGAATGGATAAAGAAGATGTGTCATAAATACAAAATGGAATATTATTCAGTAATAAAAAGAAAAGAAATCCTGCCATTTGCCACAACATGGATGGATATAGTGGGTATTAAGCTCAGTGAAATAAGCCAGGTGGAGAAAGACAAATATCACATGATTTCACTTATTTGCGGAGTATAAAAACAAAGCAAACAGAATGAACAAAAGAGCAGTAGACTCATAGATACCAAGAAGAGGCTAGTGGTTACCAAGAGGGAAAAGCTGGGGTGAGTGGAGGGGAAGGGGAAGGGGATAAAGGGCCACAATAATTTGCAATCACAATATAAGTTGGCCATGGGAATGGGAGTACAGCTTGGAAAATAGAGTTAATGATTCTGTAACATCTTACTATGTTGATTGTGACTGCACTAGAGGGGTTGAGGATTTAATAGTATGACTTTTATGAGTAACTGTTGAACTACTATGTTGTATATTTGAAACCAACATAAGATTGTATATCAATGATACTTCAATAAAAAAAAAGTATTTGTCCTTTTGATGCTTATTTCACTGAGCATATCCTCAAAGTTAACTCATGCTGTTAGTACACTGCAGAATTTCTTTTTAAGGCTGAATAATATTCCATTGTGTGTGTATATATATACTGCCTCCCTGATGATTTGATAGGAAATACACCATCCTTTCCCCCAGAGTAGCAGAATCCCATACAGAAGTTCTTATGCCAGCTGAAAATTCAAAGACGAACATGCGATGAGTGAGGGCTGAGTACTGATGGAGAACGAATCTGAGTGGTTTTTGAACACATAAATGGAGAGCTTTCCTTCATTAAAATCCTAAAAGTCTTCCATGTGTTATGTAACTACTCAAATGAGTTATCTTCAAAATCTATAGCATCCACTAATCAACTCATCTAAATTTTTAAAACCATTGTTCATTATACTTTTCATTTTCATTTTCATAATGAAGTTCACATAGCCTTGTACAGCCTTTTAAATTCCATGTGTTTAAACACATGAAGTTTCAGTATTTCTTCTGACAACAAATTCTAAAGAAAAATCGAAAATGCTGGATATGGTTAGTTATTTTTGGATAGTTGTCAAAAAACATCCAGGAAAGCTTGCCAAGTGAATGAACATACGAAAAAAAAAATAGAGAAAAAAACAGAGAAATGAAAGAATACAGAGAACAATCTTTCCTCTCACAGCCCCACGTGGCTGACTGACCAACTTCTTAACTGCATTTAAAGACCTGCCCTTGAGACAGGAATTTGACAGTCATTTATAAGATCAAATGTAAAAAAATGTCAAGAACAGTTTATATTTAAAAGTAGACAATGTGGAAGCTCACAAAGGGAAGGAGCCTATACTTAATGAGGAGTCATAAAAGTTTCACCAAGGACAACTAAGACTCTGACAGATTTTACTCATATTCTACTCAAAGCTTGGGTGGGATGCAGGTAAACTCCTGATAGGTGTGGACACTAGTTACCAGATGGAAGCAAATGCAGGCTCTTACAACATGACTAAATTGACAGGACTTAGGAAGCCATGTGTCGGTGGGAGCCTGCGGAATCCTGGAGAGTGTCCTAGCTATTCTGCACCATGGGAGGTAGGCTATCTGCAGCTTGATTCAGACAGCCAAATCCAAATGCTGAGGAAAAAGATGTCAGAGTGTTGAGCTCAAAAACAAAGCTTAGGAAGGACACTGCTTTACGAAGAATTGAGGGGGCAGACAAAAGACTCCTTTCTATTTCTTTACATGGAAAGCTGACTTCCAGCACAAAGGGAAGTTGGGGAAAGGGATGTTAGGAATCCAAATAATGATTTACATTTTAGAGACATTAAGTTTAAAATGAAATAGGAATAAACTGAAAAAGCATTAAATAAAGAGTACAGTGACTAGATGGCTTCACCACTAAATTTTATCAAACATTTAATGAAGACCTAATACCCATCCTCCTTAAAGTTTTCCAAAGAGTAGAAGAAGAGGGAATACTTCCAAACTCATTCTATGAGGCCAGCATCATTCTAATACCAAAACCAGGCAAAGACACCACAAAAAAAGAAAATTACAGACCAATATCCCTGATGAACATAGATGCAAAAATACTCAACAAAATATTAGCAAAGCGAATTCAAAAATACATCAAAAGGATCACCCATCATGACCAAGTAGGATTAATTCCAGGGATGCAAGGATGGTACAACATTTGTAAATCTATCAGTATCATCCACCACATCAACAAAAAGGACAAAAACCACATAATCATCTCCACAAATGCTGAAAAAGCATTTGAAAAATTCAACATCCATTCATGATAAAAACTCTCAACAAAATGGGTATAGAGGGCAAGTACCTCAACATAATAAAGGCCATATATGACAAACCCACAGCCAACATTATACTTAACAGCAAGAAGCTGAAAGCTTTTCCTTTAAGATTGGGAACAAGACAAGGATGCTCACTCTCCCCACTTTTATTTGACATAGTTCTAGAGGTCCTAGCCACAGCAATCAGACAACAGAAAGAAATAAAAGGCATCCAGATTGGCAAGGAAGAAGTTAAACTGTCCCTGTTTGCAGATGACATGATATTGTACATAAAAAACCCTAAAGAATCCACTCCAAAACTACTAGATCTAATATCTGAATTCAGCAAAGTTGCGGGATACAAAATTAATATGCAGAAATCTGTGGCATTCCTATACACTAACAATTAACTAACTAGCAGAGAGAGAAATCAGGAAAACAATTCCATTCACAGTTGCATCAAAAAGAATAAAATACCTAGGAATAAACCTAACCAAGGAAGTGAAAGACCTATACCCTGAAAACTTCAAGACACTCATGAGAGAAATTAAAGAAGATACCAATAAGTGGAAACACATCCTGTGCTCATGGATAGGAAGAATTAATATTGTCAAAATGGCCATCCTGCCTAAAGCAATCTACAGATTCAATGCAATTCCTATCAAAATACCAACAGCATTCTTCAACAAACTAGAGAAAATCGTTCTAAAATTCATATGGAACCAAAAAAGACCCCGAATAACCAAAGCAATCCTGAGAAGGAAGAATAAAGCTGGGGGGATTATGCTGCCCAACTTCAAGCTCTACCACAAAGCCACAGTAATCAAGACAATTTGGTACTGGCACAAGAACAGACCCATAGACCAATGGAACAGACTAGAGAGCCCTGATATAAACTCAACCATATATGGTCAAATAATATATGATAAAGGAGCCATGGACATACAATGGGGAAATGACAGCCTCTTTAACAGCTGGTGTTGGAAAAACTGGACAGCTACATGCAAGAGAATAAAATTGGATTATTGTTTAACCCCATACACAAAAGTAAACTCGAAATGGATCAAGGACCTGAATGTAAGTCATGAAACCATAAAACTCTTAAAAGACAACATAGGCAAAAATCTCCTGAATATAAGCATGAGCAACTTCTTCCTGAACGCATCTCCTTGAGCAAGGGTAACAAAAGCAAAAATGAACTCATGGGACTACATCAAACTAAAAAGTTTCTGTACAGCAAAGGACACCATCAACAGAACAAAAAGGCATCCTACAGTATGGGAGAATATATTTGTAAATGACATATCCAGCAAGGGGTTAACATCCAAAATATATAAAGAACTTACACACCTCAACACCCAAAAAGCAAATAACCCAATTAAAAAATGGGCAGAGGATATAAAGAGACAATTCTCCTAAGAAGAAATTCAGATGGCCAACAGACACATGAAAAGATGCTCCATATCACTAATCATCAGGGAAATGCAAATTAAAACCACAATGAGATATCACCTCACACCAGTTAGGATGGCCAGCATCGAGAAGACTAAGAACAACAAATGCTGGCGAGGATACAGAGAAAGGGGAACCCTCCTTCACTGCTGGTGGGAATGTAAGGTAGTTCAACCATTGTGGAAAACAATATGGAGGTTCCTCCAAAAACTAAAAATAGAAATACCATTTGACCCTGGCATCCCACTCCTTGGAATTTACCCAAATAATACAACTTCTCAAATTCAAAGACATATGCACCCCTATGTTTACTGCAGCACTTTTTACAATAGTCAAGATATGGAAGCAACCTAAATGTCCAACAGTAGATGAATGGATAAAGAAGATGTGGTACATATACACAATGGAATACTATTCAGCCATAAGAAAGAAACAAATACTACCATTTGCAACAATATGGATGGAACTGGAGGATATTACACTCAGTGAAATAAGCCAGACGGAGAAAGACAAGTGCCAAATTATTTCCCTCATTTGTGGAGTATATCAATGAAGCAAAACTGAAGGAACAAAATAGCAGCGGACTTAGAGACTCCTAGAAGGGACTGGTGGTTACCAAAGGGGAGGGGTGTGGGAGTGCAGGTGGGGAGGGAGGGAGAAGGGTATTGAGGGGTATTTTGTTTAGTACACATGGTGTGGGGGATCAAGGGCAAAACAGTGTAGCACAGAGAAGGCAAATAGTGAATCTGTGGCATCTTACTACACTGATGGACAGTGACTGCATTGGGGTATGGGTGGGGACTTGATAATATGGGTAAATGTAGTAACCACATTGTTTTTTCACGTGAAACCTTCATAAGAGTGTATATCAGTAATACCTTAATAAAAAAATAAAAATAAAAAGTACAGTGAGAAGGGAAGCAGTTCAGGAACGAAAGGAGAGCTATGCCAACAGGAATGGGCAACCCTCTGCATTGGTTTTCTGACCAGCACAGGACAAACTCTGAATGGTGCCATGTGATGAAGTCCCATTGTGGAGCTCACACAAAGCAGCAGAATGGAGGCTGTGGGGAGGAGCCACAGGAATGGGAAAAGACAGGCAAAGGCAAAAGAAGTGATTCCATGAAAAATTAGAGAATGGGGATGCCAGAGTTAGTGCTAATCATAAAAGCAGTATGAACAGGCTGAAACCATGCACATCAATGGAAAAATAATTTTAACAAAGGAGAAAGACACCTTTGTCTCTGAATGCAAATCGAAGTGTGACAGGATTGTAGAAACAAGACTAGCAATGGTGAAGAGAAGGCCAGTAAATTCAGTCTTCTCCTCAGAAATGAAGAGAACTAAGGACCACTATCTCCAGGGATTCTAGCCCCTAATAGGACATCTGGGCTACCACCTGCAAAGCCTTGTCTGGTCCTCACCTGGATGGTTCTGGTGAATCCCTCTCTCTGCCAGCCATGGCTCTTCCCCTTTCTCCAACTGGAGGATCACATCTGGCTTGGGAAGTTGATGTCCTGTTCACAGTAAAAGATAAAGAATTGGGCAAGGGTTTGGGAGCTCTGGGCCGGACAGAGAAGCATCCCAGGTTCAACCCCACCCCCAACTCCTGCAGAGTCGTGCAGGTACTCTGAAGAATAGACAAAGTAAGGTTATAGAGGCAGTAAAATATGCATTTTTAAAACCTGAGCAAATCTAAACAATTTTTTTCACAGAAGCAGAAGGGAGTAAAACCTTGTTCTATGCCCCAAGGAAATTAGGTCCCTTACCCAGGCTCACATTCTGATATAGCTTCAAGGTCACCATACCTTTTGATCACTGAAGAATCAAAATCATTGCAGGGAATATATATCCAAAAACAGACGTTGGTCTTACCCAAGGAAATCAGGTTCTTATAGTTCTCCAGCATCACATCTTTGTACATGATCTGCTGGGCAGTATCCAACAGCTTCCACTCCTCCCGAGTGAAGTTCACAAGTATGTCCTTGAAGGTCACCAGTGTCTACAATATGAAACAAATCTGTATTAAGTCAGATGTACATCTTTTCCCTCCTTTTCCTGAATATTGACAGAAAGAGAGATCAGGCTAATAGCAATAGGGCAGAGGAAGGTGACCAGAACTTATTCTTGAAATGAGTAGTATTCTGGATTCTGATTAAGTCCTAAAAGGAAATGTATCTCCTGTCCAAAAAGTTCCATGCTTTAGGTTTAGAACGGGTCAGAAGCACTTTTATTTAAATCAAGTTTATTATAAACAGCTATAGCAAGAAGAACCATGACACCAGAAGCTATCTATGTTTTTATTATATGAAATAAAGAACCTAATGTGAGACAGGGAAAAAGACAAAAACAGCCTTGAGTTCAAGTACAACTTAATTCTTAAGAAAACAACCTAGCTGTGTTTTATTATATAGTTTTCTAAAATAATTATCCAAAACACTTTCCCTAAACATTGATAGGCATAAAGAAAAATGGATGAGTAGCAAAACAATTTGATAAAGAAATAACAGATAAAGAATCAAGGTCTTTATTAGCTACATCAAAAAGGAATGTTGATTACATATGCAAAAAACACCTAATTGAATGACTGAAGATTTCTCATCAAAGACCATGAAGGTCAGAAGGCAGTGGGTAACATTTATTAAATTCTGAAAGAACTGTCAAACCAGAATTTCTACATTCATTAAAAAAATATTTCAGGAATGTGCAAAATACATTTTCAAATGAAATAAAACTAACACAGTTTGTTACAAGCAGACCTGCTCTAAAATACACACTAACGTTATTTCTTCAGGCAGAAATGAAACAACACCAGAGAGGAATGTTGAATCTCAGAAATAAAGGGTGAGCAACAAAAACAGTAAATATCTGGGTAAATATAATAGTTTTCTGCTCTTAAATCCTTCAAAATATGTAGGACAGTTAAAAGCAGAAACTACATTTTCTGGTGGGGTTACTATGGATGCAGAGTTATTATTTGAAGGATCCTCTGGGGGGAGAAGCTGAATAAGTTACAAGGGGCCCAGTGTCCCACTCTCGGCACTCTCAGGTCACTGCTCCCAGAGGTCCCATTCTCCTCCTAGTTCTTTGCACCTGGTTGCAGTTACCCACTGATAATTTCTAAGCTGTCCCTGATCTCTTCTGACAGGAACTCCCCCATGGAAGAATTAAATGCCAGCACCACACCCAGGACAATCAAGGACATAAGAAACCCTGGGAGGCACCAACTATCCCAGTTTTCTCATCATCTGTTGGGGAGGAAGCTTGCTGTGGGTTCAGTTCCTTAGTGTGGATTAAAGAGCATTTCAAACAAGTCCTCCATATTATGCCACTTGACTCCTGCCCACATTATTGTTAAACTTGTTTCTTTTAAATTAAGCTATAAAGTATAAATGGTATACTTTATATATATATATATATAAAAGCATTAAAAGTACAAAAGGAAAACTGTAATACAAATAAAGCAAACAAAATAGTGCTAGTCCTAAGCAAAGCAACTTTAGAACTTAAGCAAAGAGGGATTCTCAATTGTAAAACAAAGAAGGCAGCCCAACTTACATGGGACCTAGCAGTTAGAGACTCAGTGTCCATGCCCTCCTTGTTCTTGATGATGCTTTCTTGAGTAATGGGAGACCCTGAGACAACAGAGCTGAAGAAAAGAAAGAAACATGAGGAAAGTTTGCTGTGACTGGGAGGCTTCATAGATCATCAGCCTAGGCTCCCTCATACCAGCTGGGTGTAACGCAAACCCCCACTATAAAAAAAGAAACATCAAAGATATTCCAGAAATCCACCTCAATGACTGAAATTTCTAAGTGTAGGAAGAAGAACTACATTGATTACCTTTTTCCCTTTAATTTCTAGAGTTCCACGCTAAATTTCATTTGGAATCAAGCAGTTCTATTACAAACCCTCTTTTTTGAGGAAAAAAAAAAACCTGACTGATCCACTACTGACCTTCTGGAGGTGGATGGTGTCACATGGCGAGGAATGCGGGCAGTCTGTGTGAGCTACGAGCAGCACCCGATGACAGCCAGCAAGGAAAGAAGGAGCTCAGACCTATAGCCACAGGTAACCGAATTCTGCCAACAGTTAGAGTGAACTTGGAAGTGGAGTTTTCCCCAGAGCCTCTAGATGAGAATTCTGGTTAGCCAATACCTTGATATTGGCTGTTGGATATCGGAACAGAAAACCCATCCCGACTGTGTCAGACTTCTACCCACGGAACTGTGAGCTTGTAATGGGAACTGTTTGAGGCTGCTAAATTTGTTACACAGCAACAGAAAACTAACACATGGTCAATTATCTTTTTTTAAATATTAAGGAAAAATATTATATATTTACTGACATAGTGACCTGACCATTGTCAGTGCTGTTCATTCTTTTCAGAAGATCTAGATTTCTGTTTGGTTTCATTTCCTTTCTCCCTAAAGGACATCTTTTAACATTTCTTGTAATGTGGGTATGCTAGCAATAAATTCTTTCAGCTTTTATATTTCTCACAATGTCTTTATTTTGCCTTTTTTATTTTACAGCTTTGAGATATAACTCACATATCATACAATTCACCCAAAGTGTACACTTCAATGGTTTTTGGTATGTTACATTATTAATCTTTCAAACAATGGTAAAATACATATACCAAAACTTGCCACTTTAACCACATTGCTAAGTGCACCATTCAGTGGCATTCATTATATTCACAATGTTGTGCAACCATCACTAGTAGTTCCAACACTTTTTCATCACCCCAAACAGAAGCTCTGAAACATTAAGCAGTAACTCCTCACTTGTCCCTCCCCTCAGACTCTGGTAACCTCTAATCTACTTTCTATGAATTTGCCTATTCTAGATATTTCATACAAATGGAATCATACATTTGTCCTTTTGCATCTAGCTTGTATCACTTAGCATGTTTTTAAGGTTCATCCATGTTGGAACATATGTCAGAACTCCCTTTTAATGGCTGAGTAATATTCCACAATATTAAACATTTTGTTTATCCCTTCATCTGTTGACAGACGCTCCAGTTGTTTCCATCTTTTGGTTATTGTGAATAATGCTTCTGTGAACACTGGCATGCAAATATCTGCTCAAGTCCCTGCTTTCAATTCTTTTGGGTGTATTCCTAGAAGTGGAATTGCTGGGTCATATGGTAATTCTATGTTTAGCTTTTTGAGGACCCACAAAACTGTTTTCCATAGTGGCTGCATCATTCAACAGTCACATCAGCAATACACAAGGGTTCCAATTTCCCCACAAGCTTGCCAACACTTAGTATTCTAATTTTTACATTATTATAGTAGGTGTGAAGTTATAGCTCATTGTGGTTTGATTTGCATTATTTTCATGTGCTTATTGGTCATTTGTATGTCTTCTTTGGGAAAATGTCTGTTCAAGTCCTTTGTCCATTTTTAAATTGGGTCAGTCATTTGTTGTTGAGCTGTAGTTCTTTATATATTCTGGATATTAAACTCTTATCAGAAATATGATTTCCAAAAAGTTTCTCTCATTCTGTAGGTTGTCTTGCCTTTGTTGTTGAAATATATTTTTGCAGAATATAGAATTCTAAGTAGACAGTTCATTTTCCTTTCAGTGCTTTCTAGATATGGCTCCATTCCCAATGCTTCAGGAATTAGAAGTGTTTTCCAGTTTAGCTAGTGGTAATAAGCAATATTCCCCATGTGAGTGTCAGGTTCTATTCCCTCTAATCCTGTAGAGGACTCTCCCTGGCCTCAGGTGGTTTCCTCAAACACATGTGCCCATCTATGCTCTCAGTTAATCAAGGGCCAACCCTCCTCTCTATTCTGTCCTACGAACTTGAAAGCTCCTTCGCTTTCCCCATACTCTCAGCTCCATACCCTGGACTCTGGGAGGCTGGTGGGCTCCACTTCAATTCTACCTTCCTCTGCAGTAACCTGGAAACCCTCTCAAGGCAGTAAACCAGTGCAATAAGAGGGCTTACCTCGTTGGTTTTCCATCTCCCAGGGATGACTATCCTTTGTTGTCTGTTATCCAGGGTCTTGAAATGATCATTTCATGTATTTGTCTTTTTGTTTGTCTTGCTTGGACAGGAGGATAAATCCACTTTCTGTTACTCCGTCTTGGCCAGAAGTCTATAAACATTGCATTTTTAACTTGTTTTAAATTTAGATTGTATTTTTAATTTCCATCTTTTGAACACCAGGCTTGAATATTTCCCATATGCTGACATTCACTGCTCTGTTTTCTTTCATATTGTTTGACCCCTTATTTCGATTCCTCTTTTACATGAATAACAGCACCAATACAATTTCTGCTCCATCACAACACTAAAATGGTTCTCACCCATGACCCCTATTATACAGCTCAATTATAACTGGCCTCTCAATTATTCAGGAAGCTCACTATTTGCTCCCCTTCTCACCTAGTTTTCCATCGTGATTGTTCTTAGTCTTCTCTAATGATTTCAAAAATTGTGCCTAGCTTTGTTGCATCCTCAGTCTTTTTCAGTCTCTATGTTTAACAACCACCTGGGCACCTCAGGACACAGAGCTTACCTACTTTATCCCCACTGTCTATCCCATTGCACAGCACACAACAGGAATGTTTTTGGCTAGAATGAATAAAACACTCTCTTCTATCCCTTCTTTCCCTCAATAGGTAACCTCAGCACCTATTTCCAGTGTGGTAACAGCCTGGATTCTGCAGCAGACTGCATGGGTTCAAACCTGTGCTCTACTACTTACTAGGTGGTTTCTTAACCCCTCAATATCTCAGTCTCTTCTTCTGTAAAATGGGGATTAAATAGTGCCTACCTTACAAGGTTATTATGGGAATTAAATGAGTCAATGATTGCAAAACACATTCAACAGTGCCTGACACTAGTAGGATTACTTGTTAATTAAATAAAATAAATGACATCTAGAGACCCATAAATGCAAGTGTCCTTCGTGCTTTTGTCCTCATATAACATCCAGTCAGCTACTACAATCTGTAAATTTCCCCTCCTGAATGTTTCTTCCATCCACCTATTCCTCTAGGTTCCTACTGCATGGTCTTGGTTCAGACCCTCACAATTCTTGACCTAGAGACCTCCTACTTGGCTTCTCTGCCTTTGGTCTTTCCCACTCCAATGACTGTCCACATCAGAATCATCACTGCAAAACACAAGAGTTTCACTCCTTGAATAAAGTTCTCTGTTGGTCTCCCAGTACCTTTAGGAAAATGGACCAAGTCCTTAGCATGGATTTAGGATTCTTTGTGATTAGGCCCTTTTCCACCTCACTACCCCTAAGTGTTCCATTAAACTGCCACTTTTCCCATAACCACACCAAGCCATGTGAGTTGTCTCACCATCTTTATATTTACTGTTTCTATGCCAGGGATGCTCTTCCCTTTCTGACCTCTTTGCAAAATCCTATCCATCCTACAAGATCAAACACCACCCATTTCTGTGTCATTCCCTAACATCTCTGGAAAGTTTTAGGGTTTCTTCTTCTGTACACTCACAGTCCCTAAAGCACATGAAGTACAGCAAGAGAGGGGCCATGTCCACATGAGTGATGGCAGCCTGTGCAACACCAAGTTCTGACCTTGCTTCATAGCCAGAAGATTTAAGAACCCTGGCTGATAGGAAACACACTTTAAGGAGTACTACAGGTAAAAGTGTACTGGAAGCAAAAGAGAGACATTACAGTAGGAAACTTCTCTTCCCTTAAATAAAAATTTTAAAAACCTCAAATGTTTTAAAACTATATGCTGCTGAGCCTTTGGTACTTGAATTACGTGATGAAAACAAAGAAAACATCATTTCTAGGAGTATTTCTCCTTTAACAGAAACGTTTTCTCATCAAATTACAAAGAAAAGGATTCGGCCACTTCCATAACATTTTTTAAGATGAGGATATAAAAGAAGGAACAAAGTGCATGAAGGTTCTTAGAAAAAAAAATCCCACTCATCTTTTCTTGACAACTGAATTTATAAACAGAACTGTTTATCTCATTCCTTTTCATCCTTTATTCTTATTTTATATATTCTGGTAAGGTTTTAAAGTTTTCTCATATAGTTCAGGCATATTTCCAGTTAAAATTAACATTAGATATTTTCTTCCTATTATGAACAGACTTTCTTTTACAAAGGTATGTGCTAACTTGTTACTGAGGACAGTAAAGCAATCTGTTAACTTACACATTTCCTTTTCAGTAACTTTACTAAAAATTCATTGATGTTGAATCAATCTCTTATATCTGTTGGAGATACAGTTAATTAATAAAGATAACTGTGTAATCACTTTTCCTTACATCTATTTTAATACTGTATGGTCCAAAGTCAAATTTTGAGACAGTGTTTATACAAAATATTGATTAAGCCAACTCATATATATCTCAAATCCTTGTCTTGTGACTGGCACATGCTAAGACCTCAAGAAATATGTGTTGAAAGAGGGAATGAAAGAACAAATGAACAATTTTCAAGAAGAGGCAGGAATGTGTGCAATTCACCCTAAGGCTTTGCAAGACAGAGGGACCATTTTGGTGAAACAGGAAAGGAGGAGATTATTTATGTCACAGAGAAGTTAGTGTAGTGCTGAAGTGGTTTAAGAGTGAGGAATTGTGCTATTTACTTCCAGTTAACTGTAGTTGATTATAGTCAACATCTCTAACTTGACGGACTTTTTATTAGCTAGCATTCTGGATGACACCCTGTCTTCCCTTTTAGTCCTTTTTTTTCCTTTTACAGTATATTCTGTTACTAAGGCATAGATAGAATTGAAGTTCTTCACCTTCTCCACTGAGTTGGGGTGTGATCTTTGTAATCTTGAGCCAACCTTATTTTTGATATTCATACTAGATGTTAGGTGCTACACATCATTCTAACTATTTTAACAACTCTTGTATCAATGGTAAATAAAATTATAATTAAATTTATGAGCTGTCTCTGAAAAATAAAACTAAGTTAAACACATACACACCTCTAGTTAATCTATTTAATTTTTCTTTTTAAGTTTAAGATCAGGAGGCTAGGAATTTGCAACAACATGGATGGAGCTAGAGGGTACCATGCTCAGTGAAATAAGCCAGACAAGGAAAGACAAGTACCAAATGATTTCACTCATCTGTGGAGTATAAGAACAAAGCAAAAACTGAAGGAACAAAACAGCAGCAGACTCACAGAACAAAGAATGGACTAACAGTTACCAAAGGGAAAGGGACTGGGGAGGGATAAGGGGATGAAGGGGCATTATGATTAGCACACATAGTATGGGGGGGGGGGGCACGGGGAAGGAAGTATAACACAGGGAAGACAAGTAGTGACTCTGTAGCATCTTACTATGCTGATGGACAGTGACTGTAATGGGGTATGTGGTGGGGACTTGATAACAGGGGGAATGTAGTAACCACAATGCTGCTCATGTGAAACCTGAGCATAAGATTGTTTATCAATGATACCTTAATAAAAAAAATAAAAGAAAAAAGAAAAAAAAGATCAGGAGGCTAGGAAGTAGATATGAAAATGTTTTTTTTAAAGACCACACATAAATCTGATTAATCTTAACCACTGAAAATATTAGTAAGATGGGCGATTTTAAGAACAATAACTGCCAAGATAACTTCAATAAGAGGTAAAGCTTTTTTTTAACGAGTATTTTTAAACTAAATCAGGAAATAGAAATCGATCCAGCCCCTTCTGCCAGCAAACCTATTAAGAGTAGACCTACTTCATCAAGGGCCGTCCCGTATAATTTCTGTATAATCCAGTGGTTTATATTCACAAAAACCAGTATACATTCGTTGGATGTCTCCTTGGAACGTAAGGCAGTAGTCCTACTGTTAAGAAATTTCCCACCCTGACCAAAAGGAGCGCGACCATTTCCAACAGGTGCTAGGAAGGCCGCACACAGGCTGGGCCGCTTGTATACACGGGGCCAAAGCCGGAGGAGCGCAGGTAGCTTCCACCTGCCCCGCCGCCGCCCATCTATTCTCCACACCCAGAAGGCCTGCTGCTAGCGCGCTTCTAGAAGCCCACGCCAGGGGGAAACGAGCACTCACGCGCGGGTAAGGCCCACCCACGGGGGAAAATTAGTGAGGCAATTACCGTCCACCCTCCGCGCTGAGGCCACCGCACCGCAATCTGACAGAAACATCAACGTGTGACGGGGACGTGCGGCAGGCCGCTCCACATGTCCCTGATCCGAACCGCCAGGCTCGGGCGTTGCGCTTCACTGCGGCGGTGGCGCGCCAAGCAGCGGGCAGGTAGGCGCACTGCCTGTCGGGTGCCACGGCCGGGCGGCAAGCTCTCCCCTTGCCTCCCGCCGCGTCCAAAGCCTCACGCCATTCCCAGGACCGACGCGGACGCGCACACGCCCCTATTCTATCCCTCACGCACGGCGGACGTGCGCGCTGCAGTACCTCCGCGGGGCGGGGCGGGTAGGGTAGGTACTCCTGGGAAATGTAGTCCCAGCCTGGCTCTGCCGGGTAGCGGAGCGCAAGCGCCAGTCCTACCTTTCTCATTTCGGTTAGGGGGGTCTTGGGCGCTGCCGCTGTAATAGTGCGCACACTCCTTTCACTTTTGGTGGCCAAGCAATTCCAAAGGTACAAAAAAGTCAGGTACCCCGAGGACAGGTGAGCCCATTGGAGTGAGTAGAGGTTGAGAAGCCGTGACCAGTGAGAGAGGACACCGGGAGCGGTCACTCCTGCTCTCAGCACTCATCTGAGTTCTTCGGTGTCTGGGCCCTCTCTGCCCTAAAAGCAGCCGGGGAGACGGGGGCTGAAAAGAAGGAAAGCCGTGCTGGGAGCGTGGAGGGTAGGCGATCTCGGGAAGGGCTCCCTCGGTGAGGCCCTTTCCTAGGCGGGCATTCCGCAGAACCCCAGGGGCAGTTCCCCGGCGGGCGGCTTAACTGGGGACGTTCCCTGCTGCTGGGCGGGAGGACGAGGCTAGAGCAGCGAACCGAGCGAGGGTCCGCGTAGGAAGTCGGCCTTGCTTCTGTGAGCGGGGCAGCAGGAGTGTCTTAAGACTTTCCTTTACCCAGGTGCTTTTCTTGAATCTGCCTTTACCCCTTAATCTAGTAATGGGTTGCTTCACAGTAAGGAGTTATCATTTCTCTAAGCCAAACCTTAAATTAAAACAAATTTGAAATTACACGAACCTTATTTGGATCAGTAGTCAAATTGCATTAAAAAAAAAGATAAAAATTCTAACACTGCCTATATATTTGACACTTAAGGAATGTTAGTTAGCTTTGTAGGTCTGATAATCTGGCTATGATTTTTAAGGTCATTGAGAGAAATTCTGAAATATTTACAAATAATTCATTCCCAGACCTACTTAAAAAGAGTGATGGGTATGAGTGTTGATTATACTCTGATTATATTAAAATAAGTTTTTCTGCTTCTATTCTTGCATTCCTGCTTAAATGTGATGTTTCTTTAGTTACACTAGTGTATTCAATTTGTTGATATTTTACTTAGGATTTTTTTAGTGTTCAGAATTAAGACTGCACTTTTTCTTTCTTTGTACTACACTTGCAATACTATCCTTTACTATACTAAAAAGATTTTACAAGTGTCAGGAATAATTTGGAAAGCATAGGTTTTTACTTTATTCTGTAAAATAATTTTTCCCTTGAAGGTTTGGACTCAAAACCTTTAGGGGTAGATAATTTGACTTACAATTCTGGTTTTTTATGGTAGTTCATCGATTTAGATTTTGTAGTTCTTGCTGACTCAATTTTGGACACTTGTGTTTTTCTAGGAAATTATTCATCTCATTGAATTTTCAAGTTTGTTGGCATAAAGTTATTCATACTATCCTTTTTTAGTGATTTAAAAATATTACTGCTTGCACAAGATCACTCCTTGTAACTTTAGCTTTTTTTTGAGTCTAGTATGTTTCTTGGCCATCTTTTTTTTTTTTGATTAGGCATGTAATGTACATCTACATTAATCTTTTCAAAGAAACATATTTGGGGTTTTGTTATTTGTGTTTAAGTTTTTCTTATGCCTTTGTATTTTGGTTTTAGTCACTTTTGCTATTTTTAAATTTCTTTTACTTTGGTGCTTTTTTCTACTTCTTGATTGCTTAATTTATGTACTTTCTCTGTAATTTATTTACTTTCAAAGAAGAGTGTACATACACGTGTATATACGTCTAGTATATTAAAAGATTCATAATAAAAACAAGAGGTCCCTATTTCTCCTAAGTGGCAACCACTTTCAAACATTTAAGCAGTTTTGGCTTTGAACTGTTTTAGTTATTTTTTTGTTTTAAATCAGTTTGAGACAATTTTCAGTTTCTTAACCATGTTAAATGAGAATTTTGATTGTTACACCTTTCTTTCCCTCCTACATTCTTAAATCAATGTAATTATATTGCAGGTATTGTAATTCTCTCACAAATTTTGTTTAAATCCATGTTCGGTGTTTTCATTGTGATAACTATATAGTTTTTATGGCTGAGCCATATTTCTTTCTTGTACAAATTCTACTTCTATTTCTTAACAATTGCCTTTTTTATTCATTGCTTTGTTTTCATTAAACCTATGTAAAATGCCTCTAAATATAATTTTCCTCAAGTTCAGACCTGTCATACAATATTATCCTTCACTTTTTTCCTGACCACATATTCCCAGGAGCCTTCCATCCTCCCACAATCTAAACTGATCAGTTATTGTCCAGGCATGTAGCTCACTGGCATACTGGACTTTCCTTTATCCTCACCCATTCTCTCATCTCATCTCTGTATTGATCTCTTTTCTGGAAAAGGGTCCATATGAGCTATGTATCTTAAGGTTGTATATGACTAAGTATTGCTTTATTTTGTCCTAATTTACATGGCATTTTGGCCTGGTATGGAAGTCTTGAATAGGAAATAATTTTCCTTCAGAATTTTGAAAGCTTGCAAAGCTAGATGGAAAATGGAGTGGTGTTACTGTTGAGAAGTTCTATTCCATGCCTGTTACTGTTCTTTTGTGTATAACCTATTTATCATTTTTTTGGAACTTTTAGGTTCCTTAGTTTATTTTTGGTGTTCAAAAATTTCATGATAATATGCGTAGCTCCAGTCTTTCAAAAAAAATTACCCATTTTTTAAAGGATGGATCAATCCTTAAATACTTTGGTATTTTTAGAAATTTTCCCTATATTTGTTTCATTCTCTTCCCATTTTCTTTTTTTGTTCTGGAACTCTGAATATCTGGTGTTGATATATTTTTTTAATTGATTATATCATTTCTTACTTATTGTCTATCTTTTTTGAGAATCTGCTTTCTGAGGAGTTCCTCAACTTTATCTTTAAACCTTCAATCTTTTCCGGTTTTTGTTATAGTTTTAAATTTCATCTTTTTGTAATTTTATTTAAAAAATAACCTATTCATATTTATGAATGGATCCCTGATGGCTCTTAAGTTTATATTATGAAATTTTCAAAATAGTATAATAATGAATACCCTTGTACCCATTGCTTTATTTGGAAGATCCTGGCCATGATACATTATTTGCAAACATCTCAGACTTTATCTCTGAATAAGGACTTCTTTAAAAATCTTAGCTAGGATATTATTGTCATACTTACAAAATTAACAATAATTCTTTAATATGTAAAGATTAATTATAAATGTTATAATTAATTAGTAAATATATAGACAATGTTCAGATTTTTCTATTATTTCATAATTTTTTTTAAACTATTTCTTTCATGATCCAAATAAGGTTCACAGAGTTTTAGGTCTTGTTTAATTTAAGGTGTGCTTAGAGAAATTATAACTCAATGTTGTTTCAATTTGCATTTTTCTTACTATGAGCATATTTGACTATGCTATTGTTGCTTTGAAATACATCAGTGTTTTTAATATTGTTCACTTTAGCTCGTTGAATTTTAGGTTGATGTTTTCCTTTAATACTTTGAAGATATTGTGTAATTGTCTGGCTTCTATCTTTTCAGCTGAGAAGTATGTAGTCAGTATAATTGGTATTCCTTTTTAGGTAATTTGCCTTTTCTCTCCATTAATTTAAGATTTTTCATTATCCCTGATATTTACAGTCTGTGTTTTTATCTTGTGGACTTAAAAAATTTATTCAGCATGGCATGTAGTGTAAACACTTGCAGATCAAGGATTTAACATCTTTCAGTTCAGGATAAAAACAACCATTACCTCTAATACTGCTTCTTTCATATTCTCTTTATCCTCTTATAGAATTCCTATTAAGATACACGTTTATGTCTTTGATCCATAATGTGTGGAGAGAGAATGTGTGAAGTAGGATTTATGTTTATCCCAAATAGCCATTGTTCTGATACCATTTAATGACTAGCTCTTCCTTCCCCCAACTGATTAAAGTGCTACCTTTATAATGTACTAAATGTCTAGCCACAGATCAATTTTTTCTGAAGTTATTCCTTTACTTTCAATTATTGCTTCATTATCATTCTGTTACTAGAAATTTATAATACATTTTTAAATATAATAGTGCAAAGTCTTGTATTCATGTACCTTTTTACAATAAAACTCTTATAATCAAATAGTCATGTTTCAAGAAATCCCTACTGAATATATAGATTAATGAAAATCCCAATGAAATTATACTTTGAGAAAAATTGAAATCTTTATATAATATTGAGTCTTCCTATCCATGAGCCTGGTGAATCACTCCATTTATTCAGGTATTTTTTTCCTATTTGTTGATAGAGTTGTTTTGTCTTTGTAATTAGTTTTGTAACTAAAAAAAAAAAAAGGGAATGAAGGCATAAGCCCAGAGTACAATTCTTAGCTTAAAAACTTTAGCCAAAAGGCAAACTAAATTCCTCTTTTGAAGAGGAAGTCTAAATTTCTCATTTGTTTTCCTTCTGAAAGAAGGGTATGAATGTGGGAAAATATCTCATTTAGAAAACCTTATTTGCCATAGGTTCATTCAGTGTGCTTAAGTATTTGTTGACTGTCTTTCATGTGCTGGAATTTTCTACGTACTCAGAATACAACAGTGAATAAATCAGACAAATCTATTTCTACGTCACTTACCCTAAAGTGACATTTATATACAGTTCTGGTTTAGGGATATAGAACTTTGTCTAAATATAAGTGTCAGTTCTGTCATTTTGTCCATTAAAACAATCCTATTGAAGTATAATATTGAGATAGGTTTTATTTTGAAGGCTATCATTTAATCTTCCAAAAGTGAGATCTGTAAAATATTAATAGTAAGTTAAATTGCATGATATATTGTGATTCTTAAAGTCTCCAGGCATTCATCTTTGAAACTTATACTATTTGTTTTTGTTATTTATATTAAGGCCATTATAAAAGTTACTCAGGAAAGTACTATACTGTCTAATACTAACATTGTTACGGCCTCACTCCCAAAGCTTGGAACATAGTTCATGCTTCTTTATTGATCCCATTCAAGTTTTAGAATCAATTATCATGAAGAAATACAGATTCTGGGGAGAGAGATTAAATTGGAGGTAATGAAATGAACTTTTGTTTCAAAGTCACATCATACCTACCTATAACAACTACAGTAAAATTCCTAAGTAGAGAAGCAACCAAATCTTCAGTCCTATTTATCAGGTAAATACCAAGTTATGTATAGAACAACTAAATTTACCTAAAACAGTTCTGTTTGGCAGGAAAATTCTGACTCCAAAAAGGTAACTAAAAATATACATGAAATTTAAAAACCATGCCTTTTTCAACTGGTTCTCTTTAGCTTTAGGTTTTTGTTTTCTGAGGTTTTTTTTAATAATTAATTTCAATACCCATGGCTGAGAAATAGTCTGCCCGAGAAGCCGGTATAAGTAAACAAGATGACAGCTGTAGAAGGAGGCTAGAGATGACTACACTTCATGTCAATACAAATCTCAGTCAAGATTTTAAGCTGTTCAGACCTTTCTGGGAAATAAGGGGAGGGTCTGCACTTTTTTTTTTTAACTATGCCTCCAATAGGGCACTGTTTCCACCTTTTTCTTTTACCTGAACTTGCCTCTTTGGCTACAGGGAGGACATGCCCAGTGAAATGTATCCCTGCCCTGCCTGGATCAGAGAAACAAGAAAAGAAATACCCTGACTTCTCTGCTCTCTTGTGCAGGCATATGTCACTTTCAGACTCAACATGGCAGCCAATGACCTGTCCCCATCATGGGATCTGCCTGCACAGCACTCTGCCTGTTTCTACCTGAGAAATACTGAGGAGGAAAAGATGGTGGCTGGATATCTGGCAAACTGGTCACAGAGACCAGTGACCTTCAAACATGTGGCTGTGGAGTTCACCCAGGAGAAGTGGATAATGCTTGACTCAGCTCAGCGAAGTATGTACAGAGATGTGATGTTGGAAAACTATATAAACCTCGCCTCAGTGGAATATCAATTGTACAAACCTACTGTGATCTCCCTAATGGGTCAGGAAGAGATAATTATGAAAAGGAATATTCCCAAGGCACCTATGCAGACTGGGAGATTCAACTTAAAACCAAAGAGTCAACTCCTAAGCAGAATATCTTTGGGAAAAAATCCAGTGGAGTGAACATGAGATTCATAATGGATGATTGGTCCTCCACATTAAGAGAATACTGGGAATGCCGTAAGGTCAGAAAACAGCACAAGATCCCAGAGGAAAATGTGAGGCAAGTGACATTTACCCAAAAACAAACCAGTATCTCAGGAGAGATTCTGTGACTATAACGAATTAGGGGAAAACTCTAGACTTAGATCAAAACTTGTTTTTTCAAGGAGCATTTCCACCAGTAAACATTGCCACAAATGTTACTTAGATATTGAGTGTTTGAAACAAAACTTAATCCTAAACAACTGTGGGAAAAACCATGTGAGTGAGAAGATTTGTGAAAGTTATGAATATGACAGAGCTTTGTCGTATCTTGAAAGATTTCAGACAGCACAAAACCAGTACACATGCTCCAAATACAGTATACACTTGAAACATAATATGCTTCCTGTATGTAGTAATTTTTATATGGTGGATAATTCCTATGAATATAATAAAAGCAAAACCCTTTCTCATCATTCATCCCTTAAACCACAGGAGCAAACTCCTACTGGAGAGCAACATTATGAATGTAGTGAGTGTGGAAAAGCCTTCAGTAGAATTTCTTCCCTTACCTTGCACCAGAGAAGTCATATGAATGAGAAACAATATGAATGTAATGAATGTGGGAAAGTCTTCAATGATTCCTCAACCCTAAAGAGACATGTAAGATTTCACACTGGTGAGAAGCCCTATGAATGTGATCAGTGTGGAAAAGCCTTTAGTCAAAAAACATCCCTTAAGGCTCATATGAGAATTCACACTGGAGAGAAACCTTATGAATGTAGTTATTGTGGAAAATCCTTTGGCACAAGTTCTTACCTTATGGTGCACAAGAGAATACACACTGGTGAGAAACTCTATGAATGCAGTGACTGTGGAAAAACCTTCTACGCAAGCTCTCACCTTAAAGTTCACAAGAAAATACACACTGGAGAGAATCTTTATGAATGCAGTGACTGTGGGAAAGTTTTTAGTGGTCTCTCATCCCTTAGAATGCATGTGAGAACTCATACTGGAGAGAAACCCTATGAATGTAAGGAATGTAGGAAAACCTTCATTGTTTCCTCTTCGCTTAGAAGACATGTGAGAACTCACACTGGAGAGACACCCTATGAATGTATTCAATGTGGAAAAGCCTTCAGTCAGAGTTCTTCACTTCTTATACATGAAAGAATTCATACTGGGAGAGAAACCCTGTAAGTATTGTGAAGGTAGAGTTACACTTTTGTTTTAAGGTGGACTCCAAGCTCGTTCTTTCAGTCTTTGTTCTCTAAAATAAGCATTTAAGGCTATAAATAGTCCTCCAGACACCTCTTGACCTATGTAACATATCTATGTTAACTTGTTTTAATTCTAAATGTCTTAATACTTATTAATTTTGATCCACAGTTATTTTGCATTATGTGCTTTTAAAATGTGAAGGAAGGCTTTCAGTTATCTCATTGATTTCTAAGTGCATTATGTTAAGAGTATCCCGACTGTATGGTACTACTATATTGGTATTGAGTTGCTTTGAAAGTTTATGATTTGAGAGTTGCTTTCTGGCCCAGTGTGGCATATATTGCTAGTAGCCGATCATACATCTAGCTCATCCTTCCTACTGATGACTCTATTTTAGCACACAATACCAATATGTCTAGCTACAAAACTTCTTAGCCTTTTTGCAAGCAAATGTAGCCATATCACTCACTCCTGATCAATAAAAAATAGTAGCACTTTGCCATTTGCCTTTCTGCCTTCTCCATTCTTCTACTATTCCATTTTCAACCCCTACAACTGAAAGTGCCATCTTGTACCATGAGAATGATCATGGCCTAGGCATTGTGTAGAAGAAAAATCATGGTTCCCCAAAGACATCTTTAAATAGCTGAACAGCACTGTACTGCCTATATGTTATATATATGTGTGTGTGTGTGTGTGTGAATACAATTATTAAAAATAAAAAGACCATGGGGAGCTCAAGATAGCGTGAGCAGGGTGGTGGAAATCT
>JAVSCE010015080.1:0-102514 GCA_032199065.1 Smutsia gigantea | reverse complement strand
TTGCCGAAAATATTGTTCTAAAGTAGATAATAACTGAAATCATCAGAGTATATGACGTTACATGGGAGTAACATTAAGAGTAAAACAAAATACAGAAAAATAGGATGTTAGGTGAATAAAACTATTCATTTTTGATCCAACTTTGATGGTATGTGACTCATTGAAGAAGCATATGTACAACTGAAATTATAAGATTATAGGTGAGAAGTAAACCAAAATATTAATGTATGAAAGTGTACTCACATCTCCCTAAATATTAGCTAACATGACAATGCCCCTGGAATTTTGGTAGCATCTATGTTTATTATAGCAATAATGCCTAAGTACTCTGAAAGAGAAAACATAAATACCTTTTGGGTAACTACATAGTGTATCACTTCCAGTACTTCTGCTGTCAAATGTTACAACAGCAATGTAATATTATTCTCAGAAAGGCAAAACAAAATAAAACATGATACTAATAATGTTATGTTTAATTCATGGTAATTTGATGTTCTTATTTTTTACGATCAGAATAAAATAGCTTGTGCAAGATAATACATTTGATTCATTTTGTACCAAGGCTTTTTATTATGAGACATATAAAAGCATCAAATAATTACAACAAACAATTTAGTTAGAACTTATTACTACAAATAACTTCTAAATTGAAATGTTAGCTTGAATAATTTCAGAGAATAGCAACAAAGAATGCCAAGTACTTTAAACATCTCATGGGATGAGCTATCATGGACTATTTTTTAAAAAGATCCCTTCATAAGATGTCCACTTAGGATTAGAAGGGTAGGGGTCTATCTCATTATTATAGTTGTTATTTATTATAATTGTTATTTCTCCTCTTTGTCAATTGCTTCTGAAGTTGCCATCATGTTGCATACTTTAAAATGTGTAAGACATATTTTTCTAAAATATACATACATACAACACTGAGTTTTTCTTTTAGCTGTTCTGTAAGCAGAGCTTTTATATTATGTTCCCAGATACATATTTTTATATTAAGTATTGATAGGGATGAGAGAGTTCCTAAGACGTGTGTTAAGTAATACAAATTGTAAGAAATAAGGAACCTTCCTAAAATACTCAGTATACTGTTGTTATTGAGGGACATTGTTATTTAATCATGGTCATATCTCAGTGGTGCCTGGAAAAACACTTTGAAGTTGTGAAATTTGTTGAGCTGGAAAAAATTTGTATGAATAGAATAATTTACTACATCAAGTGGATGTTGGTAGAAACTGACTTCTATTTACTTTTATCACAGAACAATACTAAAATATGAAATTTTATGGGTTACTTGTACTCTAAACATGTCTTCAAGTAAAATTTAAAAACTTTCTTTACCGGGGACGATCAAGATGGTGGCGTGAGAGGTGGGACACAGACTTCCTCCTAAAACCGCATATAATACGAAAATATAATTAATGCAACTAATCCTGGAAGAGCAACAGGAAAGAGGACTGTGCCAAACTGCGTACATGTGGAGGAAAGAATGAACCTCATGGACAGGGTAACATACCAAAGCCATGGCCACTGGGACCCAAGCCTTCCTCCACCCCAGCTCACCAGCAGGAGGAGGAGAAACAGAGAGGGGGAGGAGTGGAGGATTGGGACTGCAGAATACCTAACTCTGGAGATCTGCTCTGGGAGCACAAACCTACATTTCATGGTGTTTTCATGGTACTCTCGTGACTAGGGTGTTGGGAAGCTAAGACAGGCAGAATTCCTGGAGAGACTGAGATTCCAGCTGCTTGTGGAAAGCAGGGATCTGTATCCAGCTGCTCTGGGACAAAAAAAAGGTGGGCAGACTGAGAGACTTCCTAACAGCAAGAGGGCTGCTAAAGGGGCAAGGACTTCACAAGGCTTACTGCTCAGGAGAAACGACAGGTAGACAGAATTGTCTGGGTGCACTCTACCCAGCAGTTTGGGAACTTTCACGATCTTATGGAGGTCCAGCTCCCTGGCTGCCTACAGAGCTCCAAGGACCCCCTCCGTGATGCAAAGCCTACTGAGCCTTTCTCCGGCCAGCCCCACCTGGCTTGCAAGCCGGAAAACCCTACCCTGGCATTAGGCCAGCCAGAGGGAAGCCCCATCTACAGCAACTACAAACTCAAAGCACAGAGGCTTATACCTGCATGCTTGGCCCACTGTTCTGGCAATGGAGACAGGCATAGCAGCCGGGAAGGGGAAACAGCTCTTTCCTCCCCCCAGGCACCAATACCGCTCCCCTGCAACCCCAGACATTGCTTCAGGGGCTGAGCAGCACCACAGAGTAGAGCTTCTGGGCACTAGAGGGCGCCATATACAAATATGAAATGCCAAAGACCTGGTTCAAAGTAAAATTATGAATATAACCCCTGAGAAAATTCAAATGAAATCAACCTCATGAATCTGCCTGAAAGGGATTTCAAAACAAAAATCATTGACATGCTCATGGAGGTACAGAAAAATATTCAAGAACTTAGGAATGAATTCCGGTCAGAGATCGATTATTACAGAACACAGAATCAGAAATGAAAAACATACAATGGAAAATTTTAAAGCAGATTAGATATGGTGGAGTAGATGATAAATGAAATAGAAATTAGAGAAGAGAAATACACAGAAGTTCGAGGCACAGACAGAAAAAAGGATCTCTAAGAATGAAAAAATATTGAGAGATCTGTGTGACCAATCCAAATGGAACAATATTCACATTATAGGAGTACCAGAAGAAAAGAGAGAGAAAAAGGGATAGAAAGTGTCTTTGAGGAGGTAATTACTGACAACTTCCCCAATCTGGGGAAGGAGATAGTCTCTCAGGCCATGGAGGTGCACAGATCTCCCAATACAAGGGACCCAAGGAAGACACCACTGACATATAGTAATTAAAATGGCAAATATCAAGGATAAGGACAGACTATTAAAAGCAGCAAGAAAGAGAATTGAGATCACATTCAAAGGAAAGCCCATCAGGCAATCATCAGACTTCTCAGCAGAAACCTTACAGGCCAGAAGGGAGTGGCATGATATATTTAATGCAATGAAGCAGAAGGGCCTCAAACCAAGATTACTTTATCTGGCAGGGTTATCATTAAAATTTGAAGGAGGGATTAAACAATTTTCAGATAAGCAAAAGCTGAGAGAATTTACCTCCCACGAACCATCTCTACAGTGTATTTTGGAGGGACTGCTATAGATAGACGTTTTCCTAAGGTTTAATAGCTGTCACCAGAGGTAGTAAAACCACAGTAAAGAAAGTAGAACAGTTAATTACAAAGCAAATGCAAAATAAAATCAACTATCCCCAAAGTCAATCAAGGGATAGACAAAGAGTACAGAATATGATACCTAATATATAAAGAATGGAGGAGGAAGGAAATGGGGAGAAAAAAAGAACCTTCAGACTGTGTTTGTAATAGCATATTAAGTGAGTTAAGTTAGACTCTTAGATAGTAAGGAAGTTACCCTTCAACTTTTGGTTAACAACATATCTAAAGCCTGCAATGGCAATAAGTACACAACTATCAAAAATCAGCCTAAATGTAAATGGTCTGTATGCACCAATCAAAAGACATACAGTCACGGAATAGATAAAAATACAAGACCCATCTATATGCTGCCTACAAGAGACTCACTTTAAATCCAAAAACATACAGAAAATAAAGTGAAGGGATGGAAAAAGATATTTCATGCAACTAAAAGGGAGAAAAAAGCAGGAGTTGCACTGCTTGTATCAGACAAAATAGACTTCAAAACAAAGAAAGTCACAAGAAACAAAGAAGGACATTACATCATAATAAAGGGGTCAATCCAACAAGAAGATGTAAGCATTATAAATATATATGCACCCAACACAGGAGCACCTACATATCTGAAACAAATACTAACAGAATAAAAAGGGGAAGTAGAATGCAATGCATTCATTCTAGGAGATTTCAAGACTCTGCTCACTCCAAAGGACAGATCAACCAGTCAGAAAATAAGTAAGGAGACAGAAGCACTGAACAACCCATTAGAAAAGATGGACCGAACAGACATCCACAGAAATCTACACACAATAGCAGCTGAATACACATTCCCCTCAAGTGAACATGGAATATTTTCTAGAATAGATCATATCCTAAGCCACAAAAAAGCCTCGATAAATTAAAAAAGATTGAAATTGTACGAACCAGCTTCTCAGATCACAAAGGTATGAAACTTGAAATAAATTATGCAAAGAAAATGAAAAATCCACAAACACATGGAGGCTTCACAGTATGATCCTAAATAACCAATGGATCAATGACCAAATAAAAACAGAGATCACGCAATACATGGAGACAAATGACAATGATAATTCAACACTGCAAATTCTTCAGGACACAGCAAAAGCCATGCTAAGAGGAATGTATATTGCAATACAGGCCCACCTCAGAAAAGAAGAACAATCCCAAATGAACAGTCTAAACTCACAATTAACAAAACTAGAAAAAGTAGAACAAATGAGGCCCAAAGTCAGTGGAAGGAAGGACATAATAAATATTAGAGAAGAAATAAATAAAATCGAGTGAATAAAACAATAGAAATAATCAATGAAAGCAGGAGCTGGTTCTTTTAGAAAATAAACAAAATAGATAAAACCTAGCCACACATATCAAGAAAGAAAGAGAGACTACACACATAAACAGAATCAGAAATGAGAAAGGAAAAATCACTACGGACATGACAGAAATACAAAGAATTATTACAGAACACTATGAAAAATTATATGCTAACAAACTGGATAAGCTAGCGTAAATGGAAGCTTTCTAGAAAAATACAACCTTCCAAGGCTGACCTAGAAAGGAACAGAAAATCTGAACAGACCAATTACCAGCAATGTAATTGAATTGGTAATCAAAAAACTACCTGAGAACAAAACCCCTGGACAAGATGGCTTTACCACTGAATTTTCTCAAACATTTAGTGAAGACCTAATACCCATCCTCCTTAAAGTTTTCCAAAGAGTAGAAGAAGAGGGTATACTTCCAAACTCATTCTATGAGGCCACAATCACTCTAACACCAAAACCAGGCAAAGACACCAAAAAAAGAAGAAAATTACAGAGCAGTATTCATGATGAACATAGATGCAAAAATACTCAAGAAAATATTAGCAAACAGAAATAAAAAATACATCAAAAATATCATCCATCATGATCAAGTAAGATTTATTCCAGGGGTGCAAGGATGTTACAACATTCGAAAATCTGACATCATCCACCACATCAACAAAAAGAAAGACAAAAACCACATGATCATCTCCATACATGCTGAAAAAGCATTTGACAAAATTCAACATCCATTCATGATAAAAACTCTCAACAAAATGGGTACAGAGGGTAAGTACCTCAACATAATAAAGGCTATAGGTGACAAACCCACAGCCAACATTATGCTTAACAGCAAGAAGCTGAAAACTTTTCCTTTAAGATCTGGAACAAGACAAGGATGCACACTCACCCCACTTCTATTCAATATAGTACTGGAGGTCCTAGCCACGGCAATCAGACAACACAAAGAAATAAAAGGCATGCATATTGGCAAGAAAGAGGTTAAACTGTCTGTGTTTGCAGATGACATGATATGTACATAAAAAACCCCAAAGAATCCACTCCAAAACTACTAGATCTACTATCTGAATTCAACAAAGTTGCAGGATAAAAATTAATACACAGAAATCTGTGGCATTCATATATACTAACAATGAACTAGCAGAAAGAGAAATCAGGAAAACAGTTCCATTCACAGTTGCATCAAAAGGAATAAATACCTAGGAATAAACGTAACCAATGAAGTGAAAGACCTATACTCTGAAAACTACAAGACACACATGGGAGAAATCAAAGATGATACCAATAAATGGAAACATATCCCATGCTCATGGATCGGAAGAATTAATATTGTCAAAATGGCCATCCTGCCAAAAGCAATCTACAGATTTAATGCAATTCCTATCAAAATACCAACTGCATTCTTCAATGAACTAGAGCCAATCGTTCTAAAATTCATGTGGAACTACAAAGAACCCCGAATAGCCAAAGCAATCCTGAGAAGGAAGAATAAAGGTGGTGGGATTATGCTCCACAACTTCAAGCTCTACTACTAAGCCACAGTAATCAAGACAATTTGGCACAAGAACAGACCCATAGACCAATGGAACAGAATAAAGAGCCCTGATATAAACCCAACTATATACAATCAATTAATGTATGATAAAGGAGCCATGGACATACAATGAGGAAATGACAGCCTCTTCAACAGCTGGTGTTGGCAAAACTGGACAGCTACATGCAAGAGAATGAAACTGGATTATTGTTTAACCCCATACACAAAAGTAAACTCGAAATGGATCAAGGACCTGAATGTAAGTCATGAAACCATAAAACTCTTAGAAAACAACATAGGCAAAAATCTCCTGAATATAAGCACGAGCGACATTTCCCTGAACACATCTCCTCTAGCAAGGGAAACAAAAGCAAAAATGAACTCAAGGGTCTACATCAAACTAAAAAATTTCTGTACGGCAAAGGACACCATCAATAGAACGAAAAGGCATCCTACAGTATGGGAGAATATATTTGTAAGTGACATATCTGATAAAGGGTTAACATCCAAAATATATAGAGAACTTGCAAGCCTGAACACCCAAACAGCAAATAACCCAACTAGAAAATGGGCAGAGGCTATGAAGAGACAGTTCTCCAAAGAAGAAATTCAGATGGCCAACAGACACATGAAAAGAAGCTCCACATCATTAATCATCAGGGAAATGCAAATTAAAACCACACTGAGATATCACCTCACACCAGTAAGGATGGCCACCATCCAAAAGACTAAGAACAACAAATGCTGTTGAGGATGTGGAGAAAGGGGAACCCTCCTACACTGCTAGTGGGAATGTAAGCTAGTTCAACCATTGTGGAAAGCAATATGGAGGTTCCTCAAAAAACTAAAAATACAAATACCATTTGACCTGGAAATCCCACTCTTTGGAATTTACCCAAAGAATACAACTTCTCTGATTCAAAAAGACATATGCACCTCTATGTTTATCGCAGCACTATTTACAATAACCAAGATATGGAAGCAACCTAAGTGTCCATCAGTAGATGAATGGATAAAAAGAAGTGGTACATATACACAATGGAATACTATTCAGCCATAAGAAAGAAGCAAATCCTACCATTTGCAATAACATGGATGGAGCTGGAGGATATTATGCTCAGTTAAAAAAGCCAGGTGGAGAAAGACAAGTGCCAAATGATTTCCCTCATTTGTGGAGTTTAACACAGCAAAATTGATGGAACAAAATAGCAGCAGCCTCAGAGACTCTAAGAAGGGACTAGTGGTTACCAAAGGGGAGGGGTGTGGGAATATGGGTGGGGAGGGAAGGAGAAGGGATTGAGGGGTATTATGTTTTGTACACATGGTGTGGGGCTCATGGGGATACAGTGTAGCACTGAGAAGGCATACAGTGTATCTGTGGCATCTTACTACACTGATGGACAGTGACTGCATTGGGGTATAGGTGTCGACTTGATAATATGGGTAAATGTAGTAACCACATTGTTTTTTCATGTGAAACCTTCATAAGAGTGTATATCAATAATACCTTAATAAAAAATAAAAAATAAACTTTCTTTTCCTGTACCTCACTAATTAAGTCTGTGCATAGCCAATCTTGGCAGAATCAGTGTAATAAAAGTTTATCTCTGTAAAGCTTATCACTCACCAGCCTCTGTATTCTGGATTTTGATGCTTAGTGAAATGTATGGTAGAAGGAAAAAACATGAGATCATTTGGCTAAGAGATCACAATCGTCAAGTGTCCATCTGTGGATAAAAAGATAAAGAAATTGTGAGATACACACACATATATATAGATTATTTAAAAATATAATATATTACAATATAATTATATATAATAATATGTGGTATATATATATATATATATATATATATATATAATTCAACCCTAAAAAGGAAGGACAACCTGTCATTTACAACAAAATGAATGAAAATGGAGGATGTTATGCTAAGTGAAATTAACCAGACACAGAAAAAAAAGTACTGCATTATCTCAATTATAGGTGAACCTTAAATAGTTCAATACATAGAAGCAGAGATTCTTTGTAACCACAGGGACAGTAAGTGGGGAAATGGGTTACAGAGATGCAGTATATAGGATGTACAAGCTCCAGAGAGCTAATGTACAGTGTGGCAACTATAGTTAATAATACTATAGTGCTTACTAGAAATCTGCTCATAGATTTCAGGTGTTCTCTCACCACACACACACAAACACACACACCCCTACTCATATACACACAAAAATTACTATGTGAGGAGATGAATATGTTGATTAGCTTGACTGTAATAATAATCATTATGTGTATGTATGTCAAAACATCATGTTGTATACTTTAAATATACACAATTTTTGTTAAAAAATAAAATAAAACAGAATAAAAATGAGAAGTATTAATACCAAATACAACAATCCCTAATCTAAACTCAATAGACTGAGTATTATTTTTTCTTTTTTTAATCATTAATATGCTATAACTAATTGTAGTGTATACATTGAATAATAAGAGTATTCTTATTAAAATTGTTCTCTTTTCTGTCACCTCCAATGACTGTCTTTTTTTACCTATTATAGCAAATTCCTCCTGAAAGTCTTAAGAAATAGACATTTGGAGTAAAATACTATCATTTATGAGTACTTAGTTATATATTATATTCTTTTAAAATCATCTATTGTAATACAATTGATGGAATGAGCCTCTCACACTTATCCAGTATTGCTGTATTACCTTTGTCTTACTCTAATAAATATATTTGAAGTTGTAATAAGCAGTTTTGATTATTTACATTATATTTTCAAGTCACATACATATTACCAGCTCTGCTCTCAATGATTGGAAGGTACAAACCTACACTATTTAGACCTATGAAAGGAAACCAATGAATTTCCTATATTGCCTCCCTGACTTTCTCTGTTATGCTAGCCAGTAGCCCCTGTGACACTTACATCCTATGTTTAGCCCAAAATGTAATTTTAAAAAATCATTTTTGGAAATGTACAATATTTTTCCATATAACTTTTTAATTTAATTTTTTTATATGAAGGTACATGAAATAAAATTTATAAATCTTAGTGTATAGCTTGATGAATTTGGTATATATATATACACTCATGTAACCATCACTCAGATCAAGATATCAAACATTCTCACTTATTTTTCCCCCTTCACCCATTTCCCTCATCCTTCCAACCCCCTCCCCTATGGCAACCACTAGTCTGTTCTCTGTGTCTATGAGTCTGTTTCTGTTTGTTCATTTGTCTTGTCTATTAGATTCCACATATAAGTGAAATCATGTGGTATTTGTCTTTCTCTGACTTATTTCACTTCACATAATACCCTCTAGGTCCATCCATGTTGTTACAAATGGCAAGATTTTTCTCTTTTTCTTTGGCTGTATAATATCCCATTTTATATATGTATCATATCTTTTATATCCATTCATCTATGGATGGACATTTAGGTTGTTTCCATATTTTGGCTATTTTGAATAACTCTGCAATAAACAGAGGAGTACATATATCTTTTTGAATTGTGACATTTTCTTCACGTAAATTCCCAGAAATGAAATTGCTGTATCATATGGTATTTCTATTTTCAGCTTTTTGAGAAACCTCCATAGTGCTTTCCATAGTGTCTGTACCAATTTGCAGTCCCATCAATATTGTGTGAGGGTTCCCTTTACTTCATATCCTCTCCAACACTTGCTATTTCTAGTCTTTTGTATAGTGGCTACTGTGACTGGTATAAGGTGATACCTCATTGTGGTTTTGATTTGCATTTCCCTTATGATTAGTGATGTTCAGCGTCCTTTCATGTGCCTATTGGCCATCTGTATGTCTTCTTTGGAAAAACGTCTTCTTAGGTCCTCTGCCCATTTTTTAATCATATTTTTTGTTGAGTTGTATGGGCTCTTTATATATTTGGGATATTAGCCCCTCATTAGATATATCACTTGCAAATATATTCTCCCAAAGAGAACGTTGCCTTTTCATTTTGTTGACGGTTTCTTCTGCTGTGCAGAATCTTTTTTTTGTTTGATGTAGTCCCAATTATTTTTGTTTTTGTTTCCCTTGCCTGGGAAGACATATCCAGAAAAATATTACGAATGTCAGTGTTCAAGAGTTCACCACTGATGTTTTCTTCTAGGAGTTTTATGGTTCCAGATCTTATGTTTACAACTGATTTACTTAAGAAAAAATTGAGGGAGATAAGTGCAATAGGAATTGGGATCGCTTAAGTCTTTTACGTATATTATCTCATTTATTCTTCATAGTAGCACTATGAAGTAGAGTATATTTTTTCTTCATTTATAAATAATGACATGAGCCACAGAGATATTATAGAACTAAGTTCAACTAACACTATATATGGTGGATTCAGGTTCCAAATATATGATCTTGAGCATTATTGCACACTGAGAAACACTGAAAAACTAAAATTGTGTGAGTGTTTAGATAAAAATAATCACAAAAAATAGCAATATGAAAAAAAGTCTTTGTTTTTTCTCCTCTTCCTTTGATTCCTCCTCAGTTTAAACCACATATACCAATATTTAACCTTCTAAATATTTTTGGTGCAATATTATGCAAAATATATACAATATTTTATGCATGTTCCCTTTTATACAAATTGAAATTATGCCAAACATATTGGTCTTTTATCACAAAAATATTACAAAGATCACAGAGATCATTCTCATATTTTTAACTGACACATAGATTTCCATTGTGTACATTCATTAAAATTTATTGATGGATATTGACTTAGACTTTTCAAAAGTCTAACCTTCTTCCATAAAATATCTAGAAGTGATTTTTATAGCTCAAGTAATATCATTTTTACATGTGCATCTAATATCCCAAGACAATAGGAGCAACCTTAGAATATTGCAGAATAGAAGAAGGCTATAAATAAAGTTTCCTGAGGGATAAAAATGCTCCAAAAATATGACTGGAAAGAGTGGGTTATAAAATTCAGGGAAATGGTGCCTTGAGTTTTAATTATTGTATAGGTATGGAGCCTTGGGCCCAAATTTGTTGAGTTTATTGAAACAGGATTATGCATAAAGCCTACAGTCTTTGAGAAATAGAAAATTTATGCTCAAAAGAAAAACAAGATGGCAATGTGAATTGACTAAGTCAGCCTTGACTCTTTGTGGAAAGAATACCAAAATAATATTTCTTAAGATTTTCTAACTATAACCTGATCCTTATAAACAAGTAAGATATGAATTTATACAACACTGTGTTCTGGGATTCTCCATACCAAGCATTTAGGTAACATTACTATTAATAGTTATAAAGCATTTAGAATAATGCCATATAAATAGTAAAATGCTGCTAAATAACTGATACAAATAGATTTAGATGATTTGGATATAGATATTCATATAATTAAATAGTCTTAAGAAAGGAAAGATTTATACTTTGCAGAGGACATAACTTTCTTTCATCCAGACCCTTAAGAAATCCCCAAATTATTATCAGTTAACTAAAAACAAGAGGAAAGGGGTCAAAATAAAACAGACTCAGAAGAAAATCATCTGATATCACAATGTAAATACTGTCAAATATAGAAGGTATTTATGTATAAAATATTTCAGTGACAAATGCAAAACTTAAAAGACAAAGGAAATTATCTTGACATTTCTGATAGAAAAAGACTTCATCAACAGACTAATTTTTTTTTAACCCAATTCAATTTTCATTCAATAATGGGAGAAAAAGCATTAAGCATTCTAAGTGAAATGATGCAGATGAAGGAATTATTGACTCAGTGATTCTATAAGAATTAATGATTCTGTAATAAGGATAATCTGCAAAAATGAATGGTAGAAAAAACTTATGTAACATAAACAAAACATTGCGACTACTATAAAACAATAACAATGATAAAAGGGACCCAGTTATGCATCTTAAAAACTTTAAGTGTCCCTGCACCGTTAATGTTAGTAATGCAGTGTATGTGGCATTATTTATTAATAGTTATACTCTTCTACATGCATGATAAAGTTATAAATATAAAGAAAATACAAAAATTAAGATACATTGTATAAATTCTTGCATACCTAGGAAAAAGAAAAAGAAGTCCACCAAAAAGTCTAGGTGGGTAAAAGAAGAAAAGTGGTCTAAAAAATAAATAAAGATACATATATCAAGAAAGCAAAAATAAGGTTATAGATATAATTCTAAATATATCAGCAAGCATAATATATGTCTTAAAATCTACAATTAAAGGATTGAATTACAATATTTATACTATTTATGAACAGAGACACAGAAGTTTTCAAAAAAATTATTTTAATATCAAGCAAACACGAATTAAAGCTTTTGTCACTCCAGCAGAGAGGCATAGACTTTGTGTTAAAAAGCGTCCTTAGAGGTAAGAGGATCACTTGATAATAACAGAGTTTCAGTTCATCACAATGCAACAATTCTACACTTGTAAGCACCTACTTAAAACACACAGAGCAAAAATGACATCATGTTAATGAATTAATGGTAATTTGCCACCTTAATGAGAAGTATTTTTAACAAAATTTCTTTGTATTCCATAAATCAAGCCAAATAGTCAGGAAGTTAGTAAGGATGTAAGAAAATTGAAGAACACAATCAGCAAACCTAATCTAACAAATAACAAATAGCTACCCTCCAAAATAAAATAAGATATTAAAAACAAACTGTATAATAGAACATAAAACAATTCTTAACAAATTTCTAAAAACCAGTATTACAGTAGTTCTCCCTTGGTTTCACTTTCCATTCCATGGTTTCAGTTACCTGTGGTCAGTCTGGAAGCAGTTGATCCTCCCTCTGATAACCTGTCAGAGGTTCAAGAGTATCCTAATACTATGTCACAATGTCTACTTCCTTCACCTCATTTCATATTGTCACATAAGCATTTTATCATCTCACATCATCACGAGAAGAGTGAGATACAGTACAATAAAATACTTTGAGAAAACCACATTTATATAACTTTTAAATACAGTGTATCATAATTGTTATATTTTTATTATTAGCTATTTTTCCTAATCCCTTACTGTGCCTAATTTATAAATTAAATTTTATCATAGGCATATAGGTATAGGAAAAAACATAGTATTTATTGGGTTCAGTATTATCCTTGATTTCAGGCATCCACTGGGGGTTTTTGAGCATATCCCCCAGAGATAAGGGGGGACATAACAATTTTCCTAACAAAAATCCAATGGGAGAGAGGGAGTGACTGAGAGAAAGAAAATAAAATTTAAAACTTTATTGATTTGGAAAGTTAAAGATACATGTTTTAGATAAATTTTCAAAATACAAATCATGGTAGAAATGTAATCAAATAATTATATGTATTTTTGATAGTAATAAAATCCATTGGAATAGTCTAACAAATATTGTGTATGATCCTTTTGGATAAAATTTAGGAAAGACTAGTGAAAATCAGTCAAAAAATCTAAATAATTGGAATACTAAATTTAATAGATTGGCAAACTCAATAAATATATCAAAGTTTACAATAATAATATAATAATATATAAATCCAAAGTATATCCTTTCAAAATCCAAGTGGAAATTTACTGAAAAATTGATCATACTATTTCTGAAACACAAAGGAGGGTGAATTTCCAAATTTTTATATCAAGTTGAGGGATTCGTTCTTATACATATCAAAGCATTTTCCCCTAAAAATCAATCAGCCTCTTATATACTTTTAATAAATATTAAGATAGTCTCAAATGTGTTGAATGTGTCTTCATATCTATTCCAAATTTATTCAGTAGGCCATATATTTTGATGAGAAAAATAGGATAATGCCCTCTTTTTTCTAATAAGTGCTCCATTAGCTGTTCTGTGACTGATATTTAAGAAAGTCATAGAAGAGTTACAAATTTTAAGAGCTTACCAAAATTTTCTTTTAATTTTCAGTATCCTACCAAAGAAGTTTGGAGTAAAAATAATGTAAAGTAGAACATTATAAAAACAAAACAATATAACTTAATTTGTTAAACTCTAAAGATATTCCTTGATTTTATGCTCATGGTCTTCTAGTCCAGGTGACTGCTGATTAGAAGATGTAAAATCCCACCAAAAAAACTTCCAATAAAGAAATGATTGATTTGATAAGTGTAGTTATTAACAGCAGTAACTTTACTTACTCTAGGCTGCTTTCTTGGGCTATATTTAAAGAAACATACTCTATCAACAGCATTATTAGCATTGTGATAGCTCATAACAAATTATCGAAGGTCAGTATTGAAAAGGATGAACTCTTTCACTGTTGTCATGAAGATGAATTGGCTAACATATTGGAACAGGTGGCTACATGTCTGTCTTGGTAATACAAGGATATAGCACATTATTTTAATAGAGGTGAACAAATTATTTTTGCCATGGCCTGATAGTATTGCTAATTTACTAATGTCAAGCCCAATAGCTGGTGCCTATTTGATTAACAGGACTTTGTTCAGTTCTCTTAAGGTCTGTAATAAACATGAGCTGAGAACATACTGAGTGCTATGTGGTAGGAATATAGATGTAGGTGATACATAGTCCTGCTTTCCAAGAAGGCCACAGTTCATTAACTGATAAAGTCATTTTAATAATACATAGCACCAGGGATTCTGGAGTGTCTGAGTGAACAAACTAGACAAAAATGACAAAACAAGCATTTAAACTCTGAAAATTGACTACATAAATTGAGTAGAAATTTATTTATGAAAATCTATAGAATCTTGGTAAGAAGAGTAAGAATATGTGGTAATTTGGCCTGGGATACTCCGTTTCGTCCTCCTGCTAGCTCTATGATGTAGAATTTCAACTAGAATCAAACAATCAAGGAGGCCCACCAGCTCCTCTGCCTTAGGAGGCTAACTTTTTTAGCAGCAGGATATTAAAAAGAAATCATGCCCAAGGATGGTGTTGAAAATAATAGTCATCTCAGCGACATCAGAAAAAGTCATTATCACAGCTATCTGAGGACTTCGGTACTCACTGGGAAGCACTAGATCAGCCACTGATTTTACAAGAACTCCTGGAGAAGATAACATTCAAAGAAGGCCCAGGTAGAATCCTAGTTACCTTTGGTGTTCTCAAAAGCAGATTGGTGTTTAATGAACTAATATTTTTTGGCTAAATAATTAACCTTGTGATTATAAAAATTAAAAGCAAGGACAAATTTGTAAACTGACTAAGTTCCAAACATAGTCCCTAATGTAAGCCTAGATCCATTGGCAGGGGTTGGAAGCCTCATTGACTCATAGTGTTACAGCCTCTAACCAATCAGTGGCTTACCATTACATTAATATGACCCAATAGCAACTCACAGTGAGCTAAGCTTAAAAATAAAAATTAAAAAAAATGTGCATAGAGATACTAGAGTTCCCACATCTGGGAAAAACAGTCCTTGCAGAACTGGTAGATGAAGTGACTAGACACATACACACACACATAAAAAACTATTTTTCTGGAGTTATCAAAATCTAAAAACTTTTTTACAGCACATTATCCAAGATGTCTATCTTTTAAAAACGGAAAAAATTATGAGACATGCAAAGAAACAGGGGAGTATAGCATGTACATTAAAAAAAAAAGTCATCAGAAATTGCCCCTGAAGAAATGAAGATACTGGACGTAGCAAAGACTTCAAAGAAGCTATTTTAAATATGCTTGAGAAAATAAAGGAAGATGTCTTTAAATGATAAGGGAAAGTATGATAATCATGACTCGTAAAATAGAAAATGCCAATAAAAAGATAAAATTTCACACAAAAATGTTCAAATGAAAATCATGGAGTTAAAATTACAATAACAGAATATTGAATCATTATGTTGTAAACCTGAAATTAATATAATATTGTTTGTCATTTGTACGTCTATAAAAACACAATAACTGAAATAAAAAATTCACTAGAAGTGTTCAAGAGATTTGAGCCAGCAGAGAAAGAATCTGTAAAGTTGAAAGTAGATGAATACGTATATTCAATCTAAAAAAGAAAAAGTAAAAACACTGAAGAAAACAAAGTTTAAGAGCTCTGTGGGACATCATCCAATATACAAATGTACATGTAAACAGAGTCCCAGAAGGGCAAGAGAGAAAGATGATGAAGCAGGAAAGATGTTTGAGTGAACGATGGCTTAAAACATCCCAAAATATAGGAGAAGCAGTTATGCACACACAATTAATTATGTACATGTACACAATTAAAGAATTTTAAAGTTGAATCATTTCAAATAGGATACATATATGCAAAAATGACCCATATACAGGAACATCTCTATAGAAACTGTTGCATTTTCAACAGAGATATTCAAAGAGAAAAGCTTGAATGGAGAAAATGAATAATGATTCATCATATACAAGGGGCCAACAAGAAGATTAACACTTGACTTCTCATCAGACGCAATAGGAAGGCAGCTGGAAAATATATTCAAACTACTAAAAATAGCAGACCAACAATTTAATATCTAGAAAAACTAAACAGTGAAAATGAAGTCAAAATAAAGATATCACCACATCAACAAAACAATGTGGATGGTATCAGAGAATGGTATTTTGATCTTGACATAATAATGGGCTCTTCAAACATAATTTGGGAATTTTCCATTTGCTTGAATAACTGTCAATTTTGATAGGAGTATTTTATACTAAAAATTAAATAGAAGGGAATACAAATACAGGATGAAAACTTGAGTAGCTACTATCACAGACTCCGAGTATCATATAGAAGTAAAATCAACAAAAAGAAGTTACTCATACATCCAAGAATACAATTGAAAAGTGAATTAGAAGTCAGATTGATGTGTTTAAATATCCATATACAAATGTGAAAGTATACATGACTGTTTTTCACAGTGATTACTGCAGTCTGATGGAATGGTTGAAAGCTCATGGAATGGGCTCACTTTAAAATATAATGCTATGTAATATGAAAAATTCCTCTTTGTAATGCTTTAAACCTGGAAATAGAAAACAGAATTGATATTCAATGAGAGTAATAGGAGAGGTTAATCAACAGGAGTGGTTGATAAACTATGCATGTTACTAACTATTTGGGCCGGTGGAGGAAAGGATGATGTTTTCCTGATAAAGATTATGTAACCAGGCATTTGACAGAAAGGCAAGATATAAGCAAGAAGCATTTCAAACTGTAAAACAACTACTATAACTCAGAAGAGGAAGGAAAGTATATGGTTACAAATGCTCATAGATTGTCAGATGTGTTGGTGGAAATTTGTTTTACAATTTCTGTTTTCTTAGTGAAATAGAAATTCAAATGACTATCTGAGAGTGACAAGGTGGAAGGGGTATTGAAGGTTTAATGAGAAAAGGTATAGGCATCTTGGAAGATAGGAGAGCATTAAGAAATGGCAGAACTACTTATTGCAAGGAAGCATGAAGGGTTAACTCAAATACAAAAGAGTTGAGGATGTTATCTAGTCACAGTCAGCTGCATAGATTCAGACCCAGAGTGAGCAGAAACTCAAGTGAGTTGAGTTTTTTTCAAAGGTTGTTAAGGTTGAAGTTTTATCAAAAAAAGAAAAGAAAGAGAGCAACTAGAGTACATGAAAGTGATCGCAATAACTGACTGTAATCTGTAATTTGTAAACCAAATATATAATTCAGATGTCGAGGGAAGTGAGAGCATGAAAACAATGAGAAAATTTGCTCAGATTAATTATTGTAGGGCATTTGAGTCAAAATATGAGTGGGAGAAAGAAAAGAGTGGTCACAGAATGAGATAACTGAGACTGAGATCATGTAATGTTGTAGCTATTGGTAATGTCACATCCCAGGCCTTACCTATTGTGGGGGATCTGAACTACAGTGAGGGACATCATCTTTGGGAGAGAAGAGGTCAGTGAGCTAAGAAACCAACTTATTGGAAAAGTTATCTACGTATAGACTAAAATCATCAATAAGTACAATAGAAATATTAAAAAGAAAGGTGATGAGACATGAAACTTTTTCTAATGAAGGAAAATGACTTGAGCTGTTTGAGGATTATGTATTCATGTCCTTCTGATTTAAATTACATTTGCTTTTTTATTATGTAAACCAAAGAAAATAAGATTTTAATCTATTGATAAATTAAACAAATTTAAAAGTAAATTATGTCATTTGGTATCTTTTATAACTACTTGAACTAATTGAAGGAATGTAATACTATTTATATTCTCTTGTCCATCCACATACCACAACTCCATCCAAAAATTATAGTCTTGCATTCTAATCCTTTCTCTAGTAACATTTACTCTAGAAGAAAAATACCTTGAGAATTAGTTAATGTGAATAATTAATAATTCTTTTAAAATGAACAAGAAAAAACAACACTAATGGTGCTGACACCCCCATGATCCAATATTATAAGCACTGTTCTAAGACTTTTATAGATATTATCTTATTTCTTATAGTAAGTATATTACTGTACTTCTGTGTATCCCATAGATAAACCTTCCTGGGACCAACACCACAAATTACATATATTTTCATTCTTATCAGCTTGAGGATATTTAAGACTATGGCTATGAGATGTCTCAGATAATATCCTTAAAATTTAAAAGCTTGAGGCTCAATATAGTGGATCAAAAAAGTAACTTCAAGCTTCAGATTTAAAACATTGATGCCATCATTAAGGCAAATGAAGGCAGAGTATTTTGTCAGGGAAGATGAATGTAAGCTATTGAAGGATTTTTATATTGCTCCATTCTTTTCAGTTATCATCAGCAGTGATGACAATTGTTCATATTTTTTCACCAGGCAAATACAAATTAAAATTAGATGTTGCTAAATATAGAAAACTTGCCACCTCATTTCATTTGACAATCTATTTGTATGAAAGATCTGAAAGCAAAATGCAAAATATTAATTGGAATACAAATGAAACTGTGTAATATTTTTACTCCAGTTATATTTTAATTATGCATGGATTGACCACTGGGCCATTGAAGATTGTAATGAAGTTGAATGTTATTGCAATATAGTTCAAGTGATGAACTCCTCTAAGCTACATTTCTCACCAGTTCCAAAAATACATTTCCAATGAAAAGCAAGTGATGAAATTGAATTAATAATGAGCATGATTTCTCTTTGTATACAAGTGGGTCATTTTATTCTATCCCCCTAGTAAAAATGTATGGTTCTTGAAACATTAGTTGTCCTGTAGTTGGGAAAAAAACATTATTTTCATAAAGTCTACATGTTTGCTTTATTGGACCCTCTCTAAAATATTACTTTGAGGTTCTATTCTTGAACTTTTTTATTTATCCTGTGATCAGTTATTATTAATAATAAGTAATTAATGGAAACTTATTAATACATCAATAATTATTTCCTCTTCAGTGTCACTCTGTTCACACTAAAAAGACAATGAAATATGAGAAATTTGGTTTAAATTTATCAGGATTTGGATATATAAACCAGTTATTTTTTAAATGGTAAACTAAATAATTTTTTTTTAATGGGCCCATCTAAAAATCTACCTTATTTCCCTTAATGAAAAATAAATAGATGGCATATGGAATCCCTTAGCACAGGTGTCTGTGGCTCACCCATTGTAGTAGGTAGTAACCTAAACCCATTAAATGAATTATTTTATGCAACCTTCACAATAGCCTTATGGAAGAGACAGTGTTGGTATCCCAATACAATGGATGAAAAAAATTGATGTTTAGATAAATTAAGTACTTTGCCTAAGGTCACATAGTAAGTAGGTAAAGGAGACAAACTGCAAATCCAAGTCTATCTGATTTCTGAAATTATATCATTTAGGAAAAATGATTTTATCAATAGCGATATGGCTGGGGAATTAAATCTCAGCTTCAATGCATGCTGACATAGTAGCCAAAATAAGATGATGATGTAACTGATAACAATGTGACAACAGACAAAGTAAAGACAGATGTTAATGATTACATAAAACATGAGAAAATGAGGTATATTCCTGGAGGAGCTGTTGTGAAATAATCCCAAGACTTTCATGTGAAACGGTGAAGTGAAAGTTAGAAGCATCCCTCACGGGGTCCAGGGTTCAAGCCTGTCTAGCAACCATTCCTGCACTGCTTAAAACAGCTACCTTGGATCTTTAACAGAGGTATTCTTTAAGATTGTAAGACTGGTTATATAAAAATTGGGGGAAAATAATATCCACTGTAGTTTCTCACAAGGTTCAACCCAGTGAAGAAGAAATTAGTTACTATCTGCCAAGTATGTTTTAAACTGTAAGGAAATATATGCATGAACACACACACATACACACACAGAGTTATATTCCATGTCACTAATAAGCCTATTTATCCTTTCATCTATTCATATTCTATCTGCCACCTTCCAAATCTGTTCTTTTACTACCTTATAACATGTTTTACATAAAAATGTTTCCTAGTCAGCAATCTGATATTCATTGTCTCCTTTTAAAAAAATGGATTTAAGAAAATAGTAATTATAGTAAGTAATTATCATATTTCCCAGCATTAATGCCACGGTGGCATAACAGACCAAACTAAGATTGTCAAAATGCCATATTTAGGACCCCATGGACATACACTTCCTGACCTATAGGAACTAGAGGGTGAATATAAATGGACAATTAGCAAGATAGGATATTCAACCAAGTTATGCTATCAAAACAAATCACCTATCCAAAAGTCAATTTTGATATCCTTCTTTGCTGCATAGGGTTTGGAAGTCATCATTTCTGTCCTTACACCAAGAAAGACATGGACAATGTAAAAGTAATTAATTTTCATGGACCCATCATAAAACTGAGAATTTTGCCACCCCAGAATCTGAATAAACTTGGGTCACAGCCAAGATTTGTTTACGTGGAGCAGAAGTGGCTGGAGCCACACGTAAATGGTACTTTTGATGAATTGATTGAAGACTAGAGTGAGAGTGAAAAATTCTTGGGAACTTCAATTTTAGGGAAACCTTCACTCTTTCATGGGCCTTACATCTAAGATCCCACCAGGTTCTCATTGCAAAGAGCCAGGAAAGACCCCCTTGTGTCACTAAGGAAGAAGAAGAGAGTATTCTCTATCACAAAGTCTAATCTGCAAGGTAAACTCGTTAGCAGTCTTACCTAAGTGCTATGGGGAAAGGGAATTCTCATACACCAGCAGCTTCTAAATTTCCTCTCATCAACAAGGAAGGGGGAAACTGTAAAAGAAGATGCAGCTGTGAAAGTCAGAGGCCAGAAACATAAAGCCACTGAAAACTTGTGATTTCATTAGAACATCATTGAATGCTTCCCCTTCTTCATGCCTTCCCACCATACTCTGATATAATAATAATGGATTGCAGATGAAATAAATGCAAGACACAGACTCTCCCTGAGGATTATTTAGGGAATTCAAAATGAGAGGAGACCAAAACAAGGACTCTAGAAGATATTGTATCCTCTGACAACTATAACTATCACAAATATAATACAAAGTCGAAGTCCCAGTCAAAATAACAGGTTGTATTACTCAATAAAACATGTCTGGCTTTTAACAACAACAAAAAAATCACAGAGCACACCAAAGTCAAAACTAAAACACAGTATGAAAAGCAAAACACAGACAGAAATAGCTTAGAAATGACACAAATGATTAAATGATCATAGTGGGAAATTGAAATGATAATGGTAGATAAGCTGAGGACCCTTAACAGGAAAAGTAAATAATATACAGAAACAGATAATGTAAGGAGAGAAATTAAAATTCTATGAAAACATCAAAAGAAAAATCCTGGGAATCAAAAACACTGAAATGGAAATGAAAAATGCCTTTGATGGGCTTCACAGTAAACCCAAAACAATCAAAAAAAGAAACAGTGAGCTTGCAGGTAGGTAAATAGAAAACTCTGAAACTGAAATTAAAAGAGAAAAAGTGAAAATGGAACAGAATGTCAACTGTAACAAAATTTCAAATGATGTAATTAGAATTGCAGAAGAGGAGACAGAACAAAGCAGAAGAAATATTTGGAATAATAAGGGCCAATAATTAAAAAAAATTATTGACAGACCACAAATCAGAGATCTATGAAGCTCAGAAAATATCAAAGAGAATAAATACCCTCAAACTCCAAAAAAAATCAAAGTCAGGAAGAAAATCTTGAAAGAATCCATGGGAGGACAGAACACCTTATTTGGAGAGGAACAAGAATTAGAATTGTAGCAGAGTTCTGGTTTCACCCATGCAAGCAAGATAGTAGAATTAAATATTTAAAGTGATGAAAGTAAAAAAAGGCTGTCAATCTAGAATTCTGTATCCACAAAATTATTTTTCAAAAGTGAAAGGAAACAAAGTTGTTTTCTTTTTAGAAAAATAAAATATGAAGGAATTCATTAGAAGCAGATCTCTGCAAATATGTTGAAAGATATTTTTATATAAAAAGACATTACATAAGTCAGAATCTTGGATATACCTAAATATAAAGAAGAAATTAAGCCAAACAAAATTTTTACTTTTATTATTCTTGATCTAAAAAATAACCGTGGAAAAGAATAACACTAACTATGTATTGGGTGATTATAGCCCACTGATAGGTGAAGTGACCATATTATCACAGGGATGGAAGGGTGAATTTGGAAAAATTTTCTTATAAGCTACCTGCACCCTAAAGTTAAATACTGTTATTGTATGTTGAATCAGATTTAAAATGTATACTGTAAAGTCTAGGGAAAATGGTATTTTTTGAAATATTATTGACATACTAAGAGATGGCATAAAATGGAATCATACTAGATGCTCAGTGAAAATCAGAGAAGGCAGGAAAAAAATCCTGGCAAGGAATAAAACAATTACAAATATGTTCTAAATACACCAATCAAAATAGATGATCAGAGTGAGAAAACACACACACACACTCAAAAATATGTTGTCTAAAAGAAAGCCACAATAAATAAAAAAACATGATAGGTAAAAGGTTGGAGAAAGATATACCATACTAACATTAATCAAAAGAAAGCTGAAGTAGATATATTAATTTCGGAGAAAGCCAACTTCTGAAAAAGGAAAATTGTTGACACTACATAATCATAAAGGAGTCAGTTCTCCAAGAATATGTAATGCTAAGGGTGTATAAACTGAACAACAGAAAATCAAAATATATGAGTCAAAAAATTATGGAACTGAAAGGAGTAATAGAAAAACCCACTATTAAATATAAGTGGGCACTTCAACACCACCTCTGTCATTAAATGATAAATCAGGTGAGCAGAAAATCAATATGGATATAGTTGACCTGAAGAGCATATTTATCAACCCATCTATGACATTTATGGAATAATTCATCCAGCAATATCAAAACCCAAATTCTTACCAAGCATGAACGTAATATTCACCAAGATAGATCACACTTGGACAGCAAAATAAACCTCAAAATTTTGAAAGAATAGAAATCGCACAAAGTACATTCTCAGACTACAATGGAATTGAAATAAAATCAATAACAAAAATATAGCTGGAAAATCCCCAAGTATTTAAAAATTAAACAAGACATTTCTAAATAGCACATGGATCAAATCAATTTTCTCAAGAAAACTTAACATCTATTTTCAACTAATTAAAATCAGTATCTGTAGGATGCCCTATAAATTTGTAGGATGTAGTGGAAAGGGTGCTTAGAGGGTAATTTATACAGTTGCATGCATAAGAGGAAAGGAAATTAATACTTTAAGCTTTCTTATTAAGAAATCAGAGTGGGGAGAAAGCAGTATAAGCCTAAAGGTATCTGGGGACAAATTAATAATAAAAATTAGAGTAGAAATTGTTGAAACTGAAAACAGAAAAAGAAAAAAGAAAATCAAAAACAAAAGGTGTCATTCTGAAAAGATCGCTAAAGTTGGTAAGTTTCTAGCCAGCTGTTTTAATTGCCTTATATTCACTTTGTTGGTGAGAAAAGGATTCCCATCCTAGAATTATGAGGAAGATGAACTCATGACACCTGACATCAGAGAGATGAGCTCAATCACAGTTTAGTAGTCACATGTACTCATAGCCCATGGAGGAGGGCACCACATGACATGGGGTGACACATAGGCACAGGTATTGCACTCCAGGAACAGACTGAATAGCCAGGCAGTGGGAGACAGGCTTTAAAGTAAAATAGGATGTGGAACCCCTGGTTCCCAGAAGATGGTGTGATTGGTTGTTTGAATAATTTCATGGGTTAGCAGGGAACTAAACTCTGCTCGTCAGGGATGAGCAATAACTATACCTGATCTATTTGATAGGGGGTATGGTTTGGATGGGAAATTTATTGTGGGAGCCAGTTGGGGAGGAGACCCAACTTGTGATTAGGCAGTTAGAGTCCTTCCTACTAGATATCAAAGGAGCACATAATATTGAGCCTTAAGCCTCCCAAGACACCAGGCTAATCAAGAAAAAAAGAAATATGCAAATTATGATATCAGAAATGAAAGAGGGTCATCTCTACAGATCCCATGGACATGAAAAGGGTAATAAAGGCATATTATGAACAAATCTGTCCCCAGCAATTTGATCATTTAGTTGAAAATGGATCAGTTCCCTGAAGGGAACCAATAAGCAAAATTCACACAAAGAGAAATAGTCTGAATTACCCTATATCTCTTAAAGAAATTATATTAATAATTAATAACCTTCCAGAAAAGAAACAACTAAGGCCAGATAGCTTAACTGGTGAATTCTGCCAAATATTTAGAGAGGAAATGAAACTAATTTGCCTAGTCTTCTCCAGAAAAAAAGAAGCAGAGGAACATCATCACCTGAGGCTAGAATTACCCTAATACAACACCAGATGACAATATTATTACAAGAGACATAGAGGCCAATATTTGTCATGATCAGAAATATAAAAGTCCCTCCAAAAGTATTAGCAAATTGAATCCTACAATGTAAAAAACAAATATACATCACCTACAAGCAAGTGGGACTTATTCCAGATGTGCAAGACTCATTCAAAAATCAACTTAATCAAATATGAAGACAAACCATGATTTTAGCAATGGACATACACAAAATATTTGAAAAATTAAAAAACTATTAATGATAAAAATTCTCAGGAAACTAGAAATACAGTGAACATTTCTCAATTTGATAAAGAGCATCTTTAAAAACCTTGATAGTGGCCATTACATTTTATGGTAGAAACTGGATTGGATACAAGATAAAGATGTTCTCCCACTCCATTCCTTTTCAACATCCTAGTGGAAGTTCTAGTTAGTAAGCAGAGGCAATAAAAGATATACAGAATGTAAATAAATAAGTAAAACTGTCTCTGTTGAAGGTGACATTTTTGTGTATGTAGAAAGTCTGGATCTGACAAAAAATCCTCTTGGAACTAACAAGTGTGTATAGCAAGATACAAAGAGACAAGTTAATATCCAACCATCGATTTATTTCCCATACATCAGCAATGAACATTTGGAATTTGAAATTAAAAGCAAAAAAATTAACATTTATAATAGCACCAAAATTTAAATATTTAGGTATAAATTTAACAAAATATGTATAGGATCTGTGCACAGAAAACTACAAAACTGATGAAAGAAGTTAAATAAGTAGACAGATAATCTGTTTATGGATTAGAAGATTTAATATATTTAAGATGTCATGTTCTTCACAATGTGATCTAAATATTCAATACAATCTCAATAAAAATCTGAATACATTATATTGTAGGTGCAAGCAACAGATTACAAAATTTCTATTGAGGAGCAAAAGACCAAGAATAGTTCAACACAATACTAAAAAGAACAAAGTTGGAGGACTCATATAACCCAATGTGAAGACATGGGTTACAATAAGCATGGTATTGGTGAATGGTAGACAAATCAATGAAACCAAATGGAGACCACAGAAAAAGACATATAGATACAAATATGGATGCAAATGTAGCCAACATATTTTGACAGAGGTACAAAGACAATTCAGTGAAGAAAGAATAGTCTTTTCAACAAATGGTTTGAGAATATTTGAACACCCAAGTGCAAAAAATCAGTCAATCTTAGGCATAGACCTTACATCTCACACAAAAGTCAACTGAAAATGGATCATAACCCTAAAGCAAATTTATAAAACTTCTTGAAAAACAGAATATCTACATGATCAGTTTTTAAAATGCACCAACAGCGCAGCTCATGAAAAAACAATGATAGGCTTGCCAATATAAATTGAAATCTCTTGCTATGCAAAATATTCCTAAAGGAATGAAAATGCAAGCCATAGACTGGAAAAAGCATTTGCAAAACACATGTGATAAGGGACTTGTTTTCAAAATGAACTCTTAAAATTCAACAATAAGAACCACAACCCCAATATAAAAATAGGCAAATGATATGAATAGATACCTCACCAAGGTAGAAATACAGATGGGAAATAAACATATGAAAAAAAACACACAAGGAAATTGCAAAGTTAGCAGCTATGAGATATAACTATATACCTATTGGAATAGCTAAAATCGAGAAACTTAATACCAAACATGAAATTCTGGCAAGGATAAAAACACCAGAAAATCTCATTCACTGCTAGTGGAAATGCAGAATGCTACATCAACACTAGTAAACAGTTTGGCAGTTTCTTTCAAAACTAAACCTGGTCTTACCATAAGATCCAATAATCAATTTCTTACGTATTCACCCAAATTTTTGGAAAGCTCTGTCCACCCAAAAACCAGCGCAGGAATGTTTATTGCAATTTTATTCGCAGTTGCCAAAAACTAGAAGCAACCGACATGCCCTTTAACAAGTGACTGGATAAACAAATTGTGACACTTCTATAAAATAAAATATTATCATCAATAAAAAATAAATGAGCTATCAAGCCAAGAAAAAAAAATGCATGAATCTGAAATGAATATTGCTCAGTGAAAGAAGCCAATCTGTACAGGCTGCCTTTATGATTCCAATTACATGGCATTCTGAAATAGACAAAACTGTAAAGACAGTAATCAGATCTCTAGTTTCAGGAGTCTTTGGTAGTGGAGGAGGAACTGACTAGGTGAAGCACAGACAGGACTTTTTTAAGGCAGTTAAAAACACAAACTATTCTGTATGATGCTGTAATGGTGAAAGCCTGAAGGATTTGTTAAAACTCGTAAAACTTTATAGCAGAAAGACTAAACCTGAATATATGCAACTTTCTTCTATCCCAAGATGGAATGTGCAATGTAATAATGAATGTATGTCTTACAAATACATGAAACAACCTCACTGAAGGAAATGAAGTATTAAATTTCTGACCTAATTTGGAGCAACTTTGGAGATAAATAGATTCTAAAAGACTAAAGGCAAAAGGAATTATACGTAAGCACTGTATTCTAGTTAATAAAGTTTGTTTTCAACAGGGTGTGGGTTAACAGTTCTGAAACCATTATACATGTGTACTGTAATTGAGCAATTTGGTAAATGAATGGCACATGGTAGGAGTCAGCTTCCTCTCTGTTGGAGGAAGAGTATTATAGATAACCAAAGGAAGGAGGCTAGAATGATTCAGGTGGTAATGTATTGAAGTTAAGAATTCTGTATGAACTCATTTGTCTTAATATGGATATATACAGGTAAATATATGCACAGTATTTATAGATATTTGGATATAAATAAATTAGTCTACACAAATATATTCCCATGATCTGTTTAGCTGAGAGGGCCTAGAATAATAGCACCACCATGGCACTATAAGCCCAGGTCTTGGTCTCTAATATCCCCCTCAAATTAGAGGAGCTCAGGATCCCTGGAGAATGGCTGATTCTGGACTGGAACAGGAGATGTGTAACATGAGTCTGCACCAACTTGTGCTGGAAAGGACGAAAATGTTAAGTGCATGTACACACACACAGTGAGTATGTCAAAGGCATAAGGAAGCCAAAGAAATGAGCTTCCAATGGACCAAAGCTAGAATGTTCTGAGCAACAAAATAAATCAAGCAGTATTAGGTTATAAATGAATGAAGATAATAAACATCCATGAGTCCATAATGACATAAATTATAAATAAATAAAGGAAAGACTAGCTGCCTTTGCCACTTCTCAAAAGTTTATTGCCAAAGATGTCGGTAATTTGATTACTTTGAAGATGTCAGTAGTTCACTCTCAGTAAAGAGGTTGATGTGAAGAGAAATTTAGGTAAATACATATTCTGTTTTGCATTTTAACCTGGATCTCCAAGTGTAATATAAATTCATTTATGTGTTCAGCAAATTAATATACTACTTAATAGATTTCCAACAGGGAACAATGCCTCAAAGGATTTACAAAGGATGAAGTTTTGCATATTTGGGGAAAATACAAACTATATAAACAGGTCCTGACAAAGTTGGTATGTTGTAAATAAAGGCTAGAATGGCATAGAATTGAAACTTGTCAGATATAACTAGAATAGTTAGGCAAGATATTGTGAGGGACATAATAAATGCTGGAGGTGCTGAAGAACAGGTAGGGCCAATTCATTAAAGAATGATGGCACCACAAAAATTTCAGAGTTCATTTCTATACTAAATGGGCCATGAGGAATGACCCAATTTTGGTAGAAGTACAGACTGGGTAAAATGGTTGGAGTCAGATTGAATACAAGGACACTAGTGCTCTTCTGTGTGCACCGGCTGTACATCACGCGGCGTTGAGCAGGAAGTCGCTGTGACCAGATGTGTACTTGCAGGAAATTAATTCATTGTTATTGTGAGGGACTGAAGGTAATTCTTCTGGAGAAAAATAGAACAGTGATGTAGCTAAAGCACGGACTTGTATAACTGTTGGTAAAATGTAAAGGCAAAGATCCAAGTTTTACTTCAAGAAAATCTAATGGGTATCTTTAAAGAGATCTGATTGTGATAGGTGGTCGTTCATGTTATCATGATATTGTTTTAAACCTTTATAATTTTAAGCCTTTATTATCTCAGCAATTACTTAGACTACCATGTGACTTTATGATATCCCTAGTACTAAGCAAATAATATCCTGTTAGAGGTATGTATTGCTGGACAATTATAAAAGCATAATTGCTTTGTTCTTTTAAAAAATCATTATGAATAATTACCTAAGATGACTGATGTGAACAAGAGAAAACCAGGGACTTAGAGTGATTCTGGGGTTAATTTTATCTACTTAGTTACAATAAGGTATGATATGAATGATCATATATGTAAATTCCATCCCTGAATATAATATATTCAAATCTGCAGTATGGCATGGAGGACAGTGTATAGGTAGTCAGGAGGTGTGACAGCTGTGTTTAGCTCCCTTACTTTCTTTATTTGATTTATTCTTTAAATGTGCCTAATTAAATTTCTTTTATAACTCATAGAATTGGTATGATAACTTAAGAAAAATGTAGATAAAAATGTTTGATAAAATTTATCTCTATACAAATGTTGTGTGATTCAACATAAGATCTTCCATAAAGTAGGACATTACCAAGTCCTACAGTAATAATAGCTAACTTGCATGAAGCACTTTCTAAACTATATTCTATGTCAGGAACTTTACAAAAGATGTGCCAACAAAACCATTTTAATGATTTCTTACTGCACAAAGTTCACTGGGTACTGTATGAAGGTTATGTTTGAAGATGACTTTTAGTTAAGGAAAGAAACATAATTTGATGCTGGCTTCTGATTTTTGTGCTTTGTCCAGTGAAAATGACTTTAGCCTCTTATACTGTTACATTTTCTGTGTGGTATAAAAAGCTTCAGTAGGGCAATTTGCTACATGAAAATAATTTGTCTAACCTGGTTAGAATGAAGTTACTAGAAAGATCTATCATCACATTGTATAAGGATTTTGGACAGGGTCGGCTATGCCCTGAGCTAGAATCAGAGTTCAATTTAGACACTATTACCTTAATGCATTAGTGACCTGAGATTAAAAATAAAAAAAATCAGACTAAAATTATAAATGTAACCGATGAGGCAGCAAAGTAACATCCTATTCATTCGAATGTAATCAGTATGTGGATAGGCTGTGTCTACATTTTTAACACTTTAAATACATACACATTTATATATATCTTAGAATTCCATTGGTTAAAAACTATTCATTAAAAATGTAGACATACAGAGAAATAGATATTTGACTTATACATGTATATGTATATCAAATTTCCCAGAATCATAATCACATTTCAAAACTATAAAGAGATAAGCAAATTAAAAATTTATATAGTTCAAGATTCAGAATTCATGCCATGCACACAGAAATTAGTGGGTAAACAAGTTTCAGAGATGAGGGAAAGTATCTCTGGATCTGAAATAAGAACTGAGTTCACAAGTAGAACAGTAAGGTTATTAATCTACCCCCAAGTCAAGGTAGTATCTGCCAACCATCATGATGATGAATTCCTCATATGAATTAATTCCTGAAAAGAGAAAGAACTTGATAGATTACAACAGAAGTTTCAGAGATGTCTAGATCCTCTTGGTAAATTACATCGAAGTTTGTAAATTTCTTCAATCCTCTGGGAAGTCACAAAATATTCTTAAATAAACACATAATGTTCAAGCCAGCACGGACAATCAAATAGGCAGAAAACAAGGAAGATTCCCTAGGAGGAGAGTTCAGCCCTAGAGTAAGTGCATATAGTCAGTGCACATGAATTATTAATATTCCTGTATTATTCATGTGATAGAAGTGCTATCACACACACACACACACACACACATCCACATACTTCAACCCATTCTACTTACAAGTGTGTAATGAAAATTGAAAAAAAGGAAAGGGCTTAGCGACTTTTACCTTATGCTGTCAGGTCTAATTGATAAGGATTTCAAAGTCACAGTGACAAATATTTAGAAAAACAGCACTCTGAATAGAAGGAAGACTGACTTACATCAATATTAAAGTGGTTAATATGGACACAAAGCCAAAGTTTAGAAGGCACTCTAATCAGGCACAAAGGATTTCAAGATATCACTTGGTAACAGAGTAGTAAATAGATCTATCATAAAATGTAGAATCAAAATGGATTTATGTAACTACTTATTTTTTTACTGAAATGTAGTTGATATAATAGTATGTTCTAGGTGTACGACATAGTGATTCAACATTTATATACATTACAAAATGCTTGTCGTGATAAATATGGTTACCATCTGTCACGATACAAAGTCATTGCAATATTATTGACTGTTTCCCATGCTGTACCTTATCAATCTATCTATGTACTAGAAACATTACCAAATAAAGAGTAAATTAATTAGAAAATGTTTCAGGAAACAATCTGGAATGAACAAAAATCACATAAATAGAAGATAGAAATTAACAGATATGGAAAAGACCACATTTGCTTATACACCAGGAGGAGACAAGAGAGAAAGAGAAAAAAATGTAGTGTTTGAGAAGAAAGTGGCTGAGAATTTCCAGATAAATCTTAAAACACTTGAAATAAAGAAAGCCAATTAATCTCAAGAAATATAAAAACCAAATTTTTACCTCAATAGTTCATAGGAACAGCACAAAAACCAAAACCAAAGAAAACTTTTAAAAAGAAAAGAAAACCTTTTTAAAGTAGCAAAAAGCGGATTCAGCTGCAAATTAGCTACTACAATAAACTCAAACTTTAGCTTACAGAAGGAGGGTCTGTTCCCAAACAAATTACTACACCCCGCCCTCAGATGTCTTTTGTAAGCAATAGATGACAAGCTCCCTGTAGACAAATTATGGTACAGGGCTGTAGCATGATATGCCCCGAAGTAGAACGCTGGAATTGTATCACTAACTAGCTTGCCAGGTGAAAGAATACTGCTTCTGGCGATCTTTACTAACAGGTATTGATTGAGTGAAAAAATTTTCCACATCAATAGCTGCAAACGAGGTACCAGGATATAGGTTAATTTCATCAAGCAATAAATCCACTGGGAAAATATCTGTAATTGCAGTCACTCCTGTTCAGTATATGATAATACATTTTCATTCTCCAAAGCCATGTGTTTTCTGTACAGGCCAAACAGGCAAGTTGAATGGGGAAGCTGGGGGAAATCCCTACTCCTGCATCTCTAAAGTCCTTGGTGCTGACACTAATCTCTACAATTGCTCCCGGGAACATGTCATTACTTTCGGTTTACTGTTTTCCTTGGTAGAGACAGTTCACATTATTTCCACTTAGCCTTTTCTAAAATAATAGTGTTCACTCCACAGGTCAGACCACCAGTGTGGGAATTCTGCAAGTTGCTCCCTATGTCCATTCCATTTATGCATCCTGGAGCTGGGGAAATAATCACAGGATGTTACATTGGATACACTGGCGGACAGACCTGACCTAAAACTCCACTGAGCACCTGACTTTTATAATCCCCTCCTCTGACTGTTGGACCACAGAGAGCTTTTGAGTCTCCTTCAATTAGTGTCAATTCAGGGTCAGTGTCCAATAATCTCCTAAAAGTGAATATTTCCCTTCCTATAGTGAACAATAACTCTGATAATGGAGACAGGTTCTCTGGGGAAGACTGGAGTAAATTTTAAGAATATAAATTATAGAAGAGTGCTTTCTGAAAGGGACCCATCCTCCCCTTCTTTCAAGGGGTCTATGAACTGCCTAAAGTCTGGGAATTGATAAAAGGGCATGACTGACTGTTTTGGTGATTCAAATTAGACTTCTGAATATCTAGCCAAGAATTCATACATTTATATGTATCAAGTAAGAATTATTTAGACTGCCCACTTATTTCTTTTATAGAAGTAATGTAACATTATAATAGGTACATACCATGGTCAACTAGCCAACACCATTGGTCCCTGCAAACCAGACTAGTCTGACAACTGCTGTGCCTCTGCTGTCCATTACAGGGTGCTCAGCATTTCCACCTGGGGTTTGATGGCCAAGTGCCACCAACTGGCCCCTTTACATTCTGCTATCTAATTTTTTCCACTGCATTTAGGGATGCCACCTCAGTAGAAGTTTCCACTATAGTTCCCAAGCTACATAGAAAAGTGACAATAAGGCTCTTCAAATGTTCTGGGGCTGTTCTCTTCATAAATTTATTTCTCCCTAAGATGTGTCCTCTGGAAATTCTAGGAGTGGCTGCTTATGTCTTACATGATAAATGTATTGTACTATCCAGTCTCTCTAAGACTTTGGAAACCTTTCTGTACAGTATACAAAGACAGTTCTGACATGTCAGCTTTACTTGGTATAGGCCACTTTTTGATCCATGTTTCGGCCAACCAAACAAGGAAACTGTTAGAGCTCCTTCTAATCCCCCAATCTAAAACTGAACCCAGAATTCCTGTTTAGTGGGCCCATATCAATACATTTGGCCTAATCCAACTTTATTTTCCTTTTGCTATCATTCCACATCCTTAATTTCCATTCCCACACATAGTACTTAGATTTCTTTTTGTATAAATTGGGAACATCATGCATTTGCTTTGCAAGGTTGGGAATTTAATTTGTATTGTAATTCAAGCACATGCAGGATGAGATTCTGGGTTTGACTTTCATAAATATCAGCCTTGCACCTACAAGAGGTAAAGTTTCTTCAGGGCCTACTATCAGGTAATTTCTAACTTCCACTTGAAGTCCTGATCTTATCCTTTTTATATTCCAGTTTCTCCCACACAGATAGGATTAACCAGCCACTCTAATTATACTCCTTAGTTTTAATAAAACATTCTGAGGTATCAGATCCCAGAGCATCCAGAACCTTATCTTTTATGAATATTTGACTAGAAGAATCCATGGATAATGTTTTGTATTTCTCTATTGTCACACAATGACATGGACAACCAGTGCCCTATTTACTGCTTGAAACAGACTCATTAGTGCCTTTAAAGCTTATCTAATATGATAATCAATGTCAGAAATTTGGAACCAATTCATAAACCATTTTTGTTAACTTCTGTTCCTCTAGAACCACTCTTCATACCAAAATCTGCATCAGTGAGGGTTCCACCAGAGAAACAGAACCTAGGATTATGTGGACCACACTCACACACAGTAAGGAATTGGCTTACTCAATTGATGATAGATAGATAGATCCACAGATCCACAATGATAATGTAGATATCATCGAAATAAAAAAAGGCTTTCTGGGAAAAAAATAGTAAAAGAAAACCAAAAAAAAAGATTAAGGCAGAATTTCTGATAAGAAAAAGAAGGATAAAAAAGAAAAATGATAGAGATGGTGATAGTGTGTTAGTGATCATCATAATGAGAGAAATAAATTTTGTAGGGTATTTTACTATGTGAGTGGCCTTTCTGAAAATAGGTAAGGTAGGTATTACTCAGGTAACGTATCAGAAAGGGTGAAAAGGAAAGAGACCTCAATGTAGGCAAAATGAAAATCTACACCTGCAAAGAAGACACACAGAAACACCACCCTTAGCAAGAACAATGACACAATGTGAAATCATCTACAAAAGCAGAAATGTTGCTGAGCCCAAGAGGGCAAAAAAGAGTATCTGCAATAAACATTTCTGTAGTACTTCATTTCCAGCATGAAAACTTTAAGTGAAACAAGATAGTAACAATCCTTTTCATTTTTGCCCCTATTACCTTGACAGTAGTCTCACAGCTGCATGTGTAAAGCAACATACACAACGACACATAACCTCCAGGACAAAACATGCATGAATGTGCAACAGACATCAGTTCTCTCTCTTTCCCTTTGGAACTACCCTCTCCAATACCACTTCATAGTTCACAACTCTATTATGTCAATTACATTATTTGCCATAGCCTTACATTATTTATCAGAGCATTACATTATCAATAATGCTGATAGGATTATGTGGGCATGACTGTGTGTGCCCTATGTTAGTACTTTGAAGGTAGGGAAACTGTGATTTTTTTTCTTCCCTCTTACATTCTAATCTAGAAGAATTTGGGTATATTACAAGCATCCAAACAATGCATGTCGAAGATATTTGATCATGGTGATTCACAGATACCTGGGATTCACAATTTTCAAATGTTTCCTTGTCATGAGTGCCGTATAAAGGTGTGGAGCCAGGTAAAGGACCACTCTGAAAACATCCCTGAACCTGACTAGTGCAAATGAAGAGTAAAACACGTTCTCATCCCCAGCAATAAAATAAATCAGAGACTGCAAAGTATAATTAGGCAGCAACGTGACATGGAATTTATTCCATTCTGCTTTTCTCTCCTGTTTTTAGTTTAGTTTCAGTGTCTGAGAGTGAAATTCTACTTTAGTTTATGGTAGAATATACATATATCAAACAGAATGGAAATTAATCTTATACTGGACATTCTATAGGTTGGCTTAAATATTTGGCCTGCTCAAAAGTCTTTGATAACTACCCATCTCTCAGAAAGTCAAAGCCCAGGTATTACTTCAACTTGTTTTAAGTGATTTGGAAATATCTCTGTCCTTCGAGGAAGAATTAAGTAAAAAAGGACTTACAAGCACACAAAACAAAAACGAACACCACTTTAAAAAAAAACCTGTAGAATAGAGCAATTTGCTTCATCACCACTAAACTAATGTGATTATATTTAGTAAACAACTTAGGAAAAGAACTTGGCAAGCCTGCTGAATCTGAAATAAATGACATGGTGCCTCACTTGCCTTGGTTAGCATCCAGATTCCCATGGAAACTGAATTATGTCACAATTTAAATAAAATTAATTTAATGCTTCCAACATAAATAGGACTTTACTAAATTAGGCATCAATATGTTGTTTTATGTGCTTCATTTAAAAAGATAGCTTTATATTGGCTTGCAAAATGAGATTAGCACATAGCCGCTTCAAAAGAAAATACAAAGTCATAAACAAAGGGAATAAAAAAATCAAGGAGGATCTTGAAAGGATTTTACTTAATGATTTTAATGTAAAATGGACAGTAGAAGAGAAGGATAATTTTAGTTTGTTGCTTAGCTACCAATGTGTATATACAGTGATGGTTTCCAATTAATTATTCTTTTGTTCAAAATTCTTTTTCAGACTTATGAAGTATGTGGATGGAATATACATTCATTCCACACTCATAATTTCTCACAATATTTTTATGATTGGTACTGTAGAAATAAGAAAAATCTGGGCTCAGACAAACGCCACAAATTCATCATCATTATCATAAATTATACAATTTCTTGCAATGTCTAAAATGGTTTTCAAATGTACCATTTCACAAAATTTGCCTAACAGCACAGTGAGGAAGGTACAACTGTGTTTTCTCACATTTTATGGGAAATGACACTGACACTGAAATAAATTATTTACCTACCTCAAGTCCACAGAATAAAAAAATTAGTGGTACTTAAAATGGAAGAAAATTACTCTGATTCCAAATCAGCAGTGCTTTCTAATTCTTAGTTGTGGGAACTTCCATCTCCTACAGAGAAAGTTGTTCCGAGGCACCAAGGGGGTGAGATATGAGAAATCACTTCGTGAAATACAAAGCTTACTATATATGTAACATACTGAGAAAGGACACAAACAGGCGAACAGAATAAAAAGAGGAATTTAAAAAATTGCTCTCTTCTAAATCCCATAAGAATGCAAAGAAAGTTCTTGTCTATAAATGGTGTAAATAGTTGTTGATTTAGCATTATTAAAATGATTACCTAATGCAAATGATTAAACAGACTTACTGCCCTGTGTCATATTTATTGAATTTAATCTATTTAAACTTGATTCTCTTTGATTTCCAATTGTAATTGAATGCAGGCTCTGCTCTATTTAGTGGTTTGGTTTCTATCATAATTACTTGGTAACTCATGGTGCTCTGCACTTGCATTGCCTTTATCAGTGAAGTTGCACACAATTCCAAATATTGATTGGTCATTGGTACCTTCTTCATACAGAAGCATTTCAAATCTTTTATCCAGAGTCTCTTGTTTTTGCTTTAACACAGTCTCCTCATAAGTCTTATGTCTTAGAGGATTACATATGTTGCCAGTATCTTCTCTGAATTAGAAGCTTGCTTTTCTTTATCTAATGGAACTTTGATAAACACAGACTCCTACTTTTAACATACAACAGTTTATTCCTTATAGTTAGTGCTTTTGTTTTCTTGTTTACTGAATTCATACCTTGTCATAAACCAACTGGCTACAGACCCATGAGGGGTCTTTTTTCTGAAAGGTCATCTTTATAATACTGGTCTTTTTGTCCATTCTGTGTCAGTATCCAATACCATACCATCTTCCTTAGTTAAGTTATAAAATATGACTTGTAAACTAATAGAACAGTTATGTGACATTCTGTTTTACATGTGTTTGTGTTTATTTGTTGTTTTTCTTTTCTTTCTTTTCCCATTAAAAAAAAAGATTTATTTGCCAAGAGCAACAGTAACAACCAAAAACTGTGGGTATTTTGATTGAATCCCCTAGGGTAGAGAGAAAATTGACATCTTCATAATACTTAGCTTTTCAGTTCATGAACATGAAATATTCTTTTACTCAAGTCTTCCTTAATTTCTTATTTTTCTTATAATAATGTTTTACAGTCTTCTGTATAAAGACTTCCACTCTTTTTATGAAATTTTTTGCTATGTATTTATTATATTTGATACTATTTGAAATGGTTTCCTGAAAAAAAATCATTTTTTAAGTCATGTTATGTGTAGATTTTTTAAATTAACATACATGAACATGACTTCTGCAATAATGATTTAATAATTTTTTGTCTTTGAAATCTCCTAATGCTGTTTACTTACTTTATAGCAGTGGACAGGACCTGCAAAACAATTTTTAGTAAGTGAGAGACCATTATGTTTTATTACCAAGTTCAGAGAAAACACTTGCCACATTTTATTGTTAAGTCTGAAGCTTGCTGAAGGTCTTGTCATCAATGTTGACGCCTTGCGGCACACAGCCTCTGAGATGGCTCCCAGGGATTCTTGCTTACTTGTTTCCAGCCCCTTGTTTAATTTGCAGTCCTGTGTGTCACTCACTTCTAGAGAACAGACTACTCTGACTGAGCAGATGTGTAGGATGTCACTTCGGACCTTAGGTTACCTGCTGTTGTTTTCTTGCTCTCGGATCCCTTAGTCTGGAGGAAACAAGCCACCATGTTTCAAGTAGTACGATGGGAAGGCTCATGCAGTGAGGACCTGCTGTCCCTGGTCAATAGCCAGTAAGGACCTGAGGCCTGCCAACAACCCTTTGAGTGAACTAGGAAATGGATCCTTCCCCAGGCAAACCAGAAACTGACTGAAATTCACTGGCTACCTGACTGCAACCTTGCTAGACTCAGAGGCATTCAGCTAAGCTCTACCCAGATTCACAGGCCACAGAACCCGTGAGATGTGTGTTTTTGTTTTAAAGTCACTGAGTTTTGGGGATAATGGTTAAGCAACAAGAGACATCAAATAGACATACTTTATCAGACTAATGACGTTTGCTCTCTTCCCTAATTTATTGAATGCTTGAAAGTAAAAATCGATCTTGAAATTTATTGATATTTTCTCTGAATCAATTAAGATGTTAGCATGTTCTTCTTTTTTATCCTGTTAATATAATGTTCATCAAATTAATTTTCAGTGTTCAACTAAATTTGGAATCCTTATAATACACTCAAATCAGTTATAATATATTATGCTGTTTTATATATTTATAGATTCTTGTTTATTAATACTTTCTTTAGGGTTTTGCATCTGAGTTTTTATGAGATTGACCTAAAATTTTCCTAAGTAAAGTGATATGCTAGTGTCATAAAATCAACTCGGATTTTTATCTTTATAATGTCTTATGAAAAATTCAGTTTATATTTGGCATTATTTCTTCTTTATTTGGCTTCACTTGTGAAGCCGTTAGGGCATAAAGATCCTTTCGTAGTTATGTTTTTAATCATGGAAGCAATTTATTTCTCTCACTTTTTTCTTTTGTAAAATGTTTTTAGTTTTGATGTTATATTTTTCTGTTAATTGGTATGCTTCTCCTAAATGTTTACATATTTTGACATAGAAGTGTCAATGTTTTTTATTGTCTCTATTTAATCATTAGATCTAGGTGGTAATGAATCCTTTTTACAACTGATGTTTTCTCTGATAATTTTTTCTTCATTTCTGGCAGTCTTTTATCAACTACATTATTATTTTTCATCATGTGTTGATTCTATTTTATGTTTTTATTCTGCTTCATTATTTTCTTATTTTCATACTTTATTTTTTTCTACTTTCTTTGGATTAAGTCAGTGATCTTCCTCTTACTACCAAACAAATGCTCAACTTACTTATTTTCCACCTCATTTTCTTATAATGGATACATTTAGTTCTACTTCTCTGCAAGTATAAATTTAACAGCACTACACAAGTTTGAATACATAGAATTTTTTTTCAATTTGCTCAATCTTCTTATTTCCTTAATGAGTTCATCTTTTACCCATGGGCTGTTTAGAAATACATTTCTACATTTCCAATAATTTTGGATATGTTTGCATTTTTGTTATGGTTTTATTGATCTGGTTCAACTGCATTTATATTATTTCACTGCTCTGAAATTCCTTAGTCTTGCCTTGTGGATTGGCATATGGAAATTGTTTTTGAATGTTTGATGGGGAAATGATGGGGAAGTCTGTGGTTGTTTAGTACAAGGTTCCTTAGGAACCTAAGTTAAGTTAGTCAATTGGGTTGTTCCAGTTTTCCATAGCTTTAAGAATTCATGGTCTATTTTTTTTCTATCAGTTACAAAAATAGCTTTAAATCTATCATTATGATTTAATCAATCTATCCTTTAAATTTTATCAATTATGTATCTTCGATTTCTGTATTTTGAGGCATTATTATCAGGAACATTCTTCTTTAAAATTATATCTTACTTGTGAATTGGAGCCTTTATTACCAAGAAATGATTCTATTTTCTCCAGTATTACTTTTTAGTCTTAAAGACTACCCTTGATTATAGTAACATAGACTTATCATCTTGATTTTATTAATATATGAGTGTAATATTTTTCCGTTCTTTTAAGTTAATATCCCTACATCCTGATATTATTGTATAGCATATAAAGAACACATGAAAGCATATATTAGCACCCTGTATCCAGTTTGCAACATACTTCTTTTATTTGAAGTCTTTATTCAATTTACATTTAAAAAAATAATATTCAGTCAAGCTACCAGCAGCGAGGTCATTCAAGGCTAAGTAGCAGTCCATGTGAAGTTCCTGGGAGAGGTTTGGTGTGTCGCTTGGATTGTCGCACTCCTCCCTTATATCCACCTAATCAGACCAACTTAACTCAACTCCTCTAAACGTCTTTCACACTGATCTTTTTTGCCTGCCTGGAAGCTGACTGACTCCTGATGTTTGTTTGTTTGAGTGACAGTATTCAGATAAATAAGAAATATATTTGCAAATGGCTACTTTTCAAACTGAACAGACAAAAGCTAGTGCTATGGATTGAATGTATATGGTCTCCTCTCCCCACTTCACATATGGGATTAAGACTTTCATAAAAGTGACTCAAGGTTGCTTCCTAGCCCCTTCCAACATGTGAAGGTACAGAGAGAAGTCTGTAGTCTGCAGCTCTGAGGAGGGCTTTCACCTGGCCCAAACCATGCTAGCTCTCTAATTTTGTACTTCCAGTCTCCAGAACTATGAAAAATAAATTTCTGTTGTTTATAAGCACCCAGTTTATGGTATTTTATTATAGCAGCATGAACAGGCTAAGACAACTAGCTTCAGAATAAATTCCTCATGATTGCTTAGAAGCTATACTTTTAATCTTGGCTGCAACACAAATTTGTCTCCTGCATGCATTTTCCATGCATCTATAATTATGTCACTAGCATTCAACATATCCTTTTAAATAACCTCAGAGTCTGGTTTGGTGGTTTGACCTTCCAACCAGACACCGATACCTTTCGCAAATACTGGAACAATAAGGCTTTTAACTATGGAAGTGAACGTAACTTTAACACACTATTCCTGTGCTAATCTCTTCTCTTATTAAGCATATAAAACAAGCTAATATTAATGTTATATGAATGGTAACACCACTTAAAAAAGAGAAACATTTCAACAAAGTAAAAGATGGTAGTAAAAGAGGCTGTTTACTTGTTTACTTGAAATACTTCAATATATTTTTTAAAGCTCAAGATTGTAGAGAAATGGGAGAGGAAAATGAGCAAGACTGCTTTAGGCAAAAATCCAATTTTTAAAAAAAATTTGTGGATCAGAGCAGCTGTCTAGTGCAATATGAGGACTGTAGGGGGGAAAAAAAGGAAAAAGTAATTCTCAAAATTAGGTAGGGCCTCTGTTGGTCACCAAGAGAAAATTTCTCCCAAGACAATGTATTCTTCTTTGCATTTACTTGATTTGTTCGATATTAGACATTCCTTATTCAGCTTGAGCATAATATCAACAGACATTCTCTTCCTTCCTGGTTGTGGCAGAGATAGCAGATTGGTTTGTTAACTGCATGCCAACTGCTCTTTTACATTCTTAGAATATGCTAGAGGCTGGAAAATTACAGCCCAGGTTCTACACATACCTGCATTAGCCAAGTAGCTGCACTCATGAGGTATTAAAAAGGTAGAAATGAGGTTGTATTGGTGCTTCCACTATTTCTGTTGATTCTATTGATTGTGGTGAGTGGCTTGCATGCATGCGTGTGTGTGTGTGGTAGTTGTGGCAAGTGCTCTAATGCTCAAGACTTGTGACTGTCAAGAATCGGGGCAAAGGGCATCTGCTTGTGTTGGCATGGCATCACAGCTGACCTCGTGTGGTCCTGGAGCAAGTAGTTGCCGTATGACCCAGCGCTCCAGCCATTGCTCTTCTCGCAGACTGTGACCAGCATTGCCGTGTCTATCTTTAGGGAGTTCGGACACCACAGTATTTCTGGAAGCTTGGCCAATAGGTTACTCCTCTAGCACTTCCAACATGCTATATATCTACTTCTGTGAACAGCACATTTTTCTGTATAAGCTTGACAGAGTGGCTTCGCTTAGCTGCAACCTCAGTAACAGTCCTTTTTATCCTTCCTTCAAAAGTTTTATTCCAAAATAGGGTTACATTCTTAAAAATAACTTTAATATTCCCCTAAAGGACAGTATTTGTGATGCTAAAAGTCTCTAAATGCTAAACGCAATGATCATTCTTAGCTCCTTCCAGTAGCTTTTAAAGCCTTTCATGATCTGGCTTATTAAATGCTTCCTCTCACATTTTCTTTCATTTCACTAACAATGAATATTGTCAATAATTCAGGATAAAAGTTTAAAGATAAGGTTTTTATAAGTAATGCAAGTATGTTTGTTTACTGTGACTTTGTGGATCAATCAGGGAAAGTACTTTAACTCTAGGAAGGACAGCTGTCTTCTATGTGCAAGAAACATCTTTATTAGAAGAAAAGTTGTAAGGAAATGGGAAAGATTTTGAAATGATTGAGCCTGGAGTAAGAAGAATCAGGGAATGAGTTTAAATTGTAAATCTGAATATTTTTTACATCACATTACACAATGTATTACTGCCATTCTTTCCAGTAATAGAATTACTTAAATTTAGTGAAAAAAAGTGGTATTTATCACAAAATATGTTGAGAAAAGTGTTTTATTAATGAGTGTTCCAGACCTCTGCATAAAGATTCAAAGTATGTTATATACATTCTTACAGTATTGCTTATTTACATTCTTAATATTGCTTTCTTAGCAAATAAAGTATCACTTATAATAAAATCTCTGATGTTTGCATTATAACAATTGACATCCTTCATTTTCTTTCTTTAGACTGATAGATTTTCCATGTTTGCCCATAAAATACACAGAAAGAATTTACCTGTAGTGCTATAAAGAACTTTTATTTGATCTCTCATACTCCCCTCTCACATTTTTAACAACCCAAAATGACTTCAAGAGGGAAGTCCTTTTGAGTTACATTTAGTTAATTTAGTTAAGTAATAGCACACTGTTTTTACTCTCCTTCCCTCTCATTTTTCTCCACTAGTAAACCTATGAAAAAGAACACCATCTTGTGTGGCTCAGGAGAAAAGTCAGAGAGCTAGACAAGAACTAAGATTGTGTACCTGAAGCTTTAGCTGACACATGTGCTAAAAATTGACATAATGCTCTGCTAACAGATTTTATTGATGTATCTAGGAAAATGTAGCCATATCTTGAGATAAAACTGTTAAAGGAAGAACATTCTAGATATTAAGGCATTTTTCTTTAACAATGAATATATATTCCTTTCTCTTTTGCATCCAATGATGTTGAAAAGTATTATATTCATTAACTTCTATCCTTTGATTGTTTCCTGATTTTCCTTTATATAAGCTTTCAGATTTTCTCTTGGCCTTTAATGTTCTTAAAGGTCAATACCATATGCATTTGCCTTTTTTCTCATTTATATTATTTGATATCTTATAAGCCCATTTGATGTGAAGTCCTGGTCATTATTTCTTTAACTTTGCCCTTTTTTTGTAATTACTGATTTTATGGAAATATTACATCTCAGTGAACCCATGATTTGCCCTTAATCTCTCACCTTTCCATTTTTCCTTTCATCTTTAAAATTTTTCTTTTTATTATTTTACATCAGTTGCTTTATATTTTATTTCAAATATTTTCAGTTGCTTCTTTAAATTTTCCTGTTACCGCTTCATGTTACAGATTTTATTTTTTAAGATTATCACTTTTACTTCTTTATATGCTATTTATTATTTTTATTTTATTTTATATTCTCAGATGGTTCTTTTTATTATAAATCTTCTAGGATGATAATTAATATGTACCTTGGTTGAAGGCCTGAATTGTGATGTTCCTGGGATATTTGGGTTTGGTTAAAAAGCTCCCCAAGAAGAAGCCCTCTGGTATTTTAACTTCCTTCTTAATTCTAGGCTCAAGAATCTCCTTTCTCCTCTCCCCAAAGATATCTTGACTCAGCTAATCCCCCTCAATTTCCATTACAGACTCTGTTCTTTCCTAAAAGTTGCCCCCATTAATTATAGTCGTGTCACTCAATAGATGGAAGGCTAGGGCCAGAGGGAACTTCCCGAATCCAGCCAAACTGCTACAAGCATTATTGTCTACTACCCTATCTAGCCAGGTTCAAATGCTGTACTCTACTAGTTTACTCCCACCCTTTCTAGCTGATTCTGGTCTAAAAGTGCACAGTTTATATCTTCAAGCATTGACAGATAAAGAGATTCAGGTAGTGCAGTATGGGTAGGAAACAGAAGGGACACAGATAGAGACATCTCTTAAGCTTCTGCTCCATCTGTGAATACAATTTCCCCCATACTGGGGCCTAATTTGTTTCCTATAGTTTCTATTAGGTTTTCCTCATAGATTTTTTTTTTAAGGTTTTCTTTTCTTTACCTCCTCACTTTTAAGGAAACTGCAGTCATCTTTTTCATTAGTTCGTTTCACATCTTAGAAGAAATTGCTAGCAAATGTAATGTTCCCCAAATCTATGGAATATAGATATGGTTATCTTATGGTTATTATGATTTGGTGAGTCAGGAAATTTATTTTTCAAATTAAAGTTTCTTAACTTTATCTATCTCTGGATAGAACATAAATTTTAAAGCCAATGATATAATAATAGTTCATTAGTCTAGTACCATCATTATTTAGTTCTTTCTTTAATGATGTCTATATGATAAAGCCATTGATGTATCAGAACATATCGCAAGTTTAACAGTACTCATAGCTCAGCATATGTACTCTTACTTATTTAATAAAAAATACAGAAAACTAAATTATATATATAATGTCCATTCAAAAATTATTAAAAATTCAAATTTCCCCTTTGATTTAAAGTAGGTTGGAATGTTCTTATTTAAAACTAAAGCTGGATGAATTTTAGGAGCACCTCAAGTTTTAGGAATTTAGATTTTTGCAGAAGTTGATGTCTTATTATAACTGACCTTTAGGGCAAGTACATACAGTAATGTCCATATCTGTGCATCTAAGTTATAAAACTAGTATTTCTGTAAAATCAAATGATTTGATTAAATTCACTAAAAAATTCCTTATGGGAATGCTTTATGATTATTGGTGAAAGCATATCCACTAAGAATATATTAAAAGGTGAGTATATATATTGCTGCTTCCAAGCATTCATTTTTAATTATAAAATTGGACTCCACAAATTCTCCATGTTTTTTCAGTATACATGTTCTGAGGTAAATTTTAATACTTTAAGAAAATAATATTTGAGCCACATTCTTTGTGATCTGATCGGAAAAAGGGCTAGCAGATGTACATCACTTAGTCCAAGTATGTCAGCTTTCATTCCTCTCATAGAACCAGAGCAGGTTGTCTACATGCTCATTGTGTTTTAAATATCTCAAGCCAGATAAGCCTTGGGCCAGGTACTTTTAGATGATCAGCAGTGTCAATAGGTAGGGACTCCTATGCAAAGTGTCATTTCACACAGTGTAGTTGCTATCAGGAATTCCCATTTCTTTTAGAAAATAATACCTATGTTAAAACAAAAATCCTAAGAGTTACTAGATATGTATTTTTTCAATCAATTGCATTGAAAAATAAGTTATTGAATCAGGTCATTTCCCATAACAGATTTTTTTTTTGAGAAAAAGCATAATCCAGGGGAGAAAAAAAAATGTATATATATATTCTTTATATATAATGGTATATTGCTTCTAAATGGTACAGTACTACTAAAAACAATTTCTCTTAGGACTAACAGTCTGAGAACATGTAACCATATTCATCTTGTTTATTAAAGATCTGAGCAGCTATTGTGTGACAGCCAACTGCTAGGTATATGACAGAATCCCCCAATCCTAAAAGGAACACATTACAATGCCATGATAAAGATGAAGAAATTGAAGTTCATTTGATTTGAGTAACTCTCTGAAGGTCCCATTAATCAATGGAGAGAGTTTCTAAACCAGTATCCTGACTCTTAAGTTCATGTTCCTAACCACTCTTGCTTCCTGGAATTCTCACAGTTACACTGTGGAATGAGTATTACTATCTCCTCCTGACAGATGGTAGCTCAGACTTAGGAATTAAAAGAACTTGCCCAATTTCATGTGGATAATGATTATTGGCCACACTGGGATTCAACTTTTGGATGTTAAACCTAGTGCACTCAAATTGCCTCTCTATCCACATAAGACTTGTTCACTGACATGAGGAGAGGGGTATCCGTTAGGTGATATAACACTGTCTAAGTATGCATTCTGTATCTGAGAAATACAAAGCAACATCAGTGCCTTTGAATTGCTAGCCTACAACAATAACATTTCGTTATTTTTTCACCATGAAGGTAACTAGGTAAATTGAATTTGAGTTATTGACTCTAAACTATGAAAATTGAATACCTAATTCTAAGGAATTAAGGCTAAAGATGTTACCTGACTCAAATGCCTAATTGTCATAACATTGATGGCCTACATGATCCATGTCATACCTGGTAGTGGGAAAAAATCAAATATACCTTTCCAAGTACCAACACTGTGGAGAGAGGGAAATGTGAGGACTTGAAAGAATTTGGCTACAGCATTAAAGCTCAGATGTCAGAGGTGACAATCAATCCGATATGAAAGCTAAATAATGAGAAAAACCATATATCCTGACTTACAAGCAGGGTATATGAGTTCTTTGTTGGGGACAACAGGACATTCTGAAGGAAAGTGACTCTACTGCAGTGTTAAATGCCCACATATCTAGAGTGTAGTGCATAAAAGTAAATGCATGAACATATTATTCATTAGAAACAAACCTAATCTGCTCTTTAAGTATCTTTATAGTTCACTTTAACATTAATTATGCTATACCCTACATACTGAAAAGGCATCCCTCTTTGTATAACTTTCATTTTTAGAGTCATATTTCCCTGTCCATTAATTTTATTAAATGGAGAATAATAGTGCAAGGACAAGGATAAATGCCGACTGAGGGTAACTTTCTGTGATGGGGAAAACAGAGAGATGAGGCCTGCAGCAAATGGGAATGTGTGCGCTTCATCAAAATGCCAGTTCTCAGATACAACAGATTTTTGTCATAAAGGAATGTAGACTCTGGTACTATATCTAATTTTTCAAAAGTAACTAATGATCTTGGTTTTGTAAAAACAATTCATTTTCATTTGGCAATATAATGATATTAAACAAATTCATTGTGGATTAATATTAAGTAGACCATCACAAATGTTTTCATCTGAATCTAGCCCAGAGATCCTACTTTTCATCTTCTCCTAGAATGTACAAGATCATGGAGGTCTGAGGGGATTTAAGGATTTTAGTTGATTGTGGGAGAAATCATGAAGCCAAGGTTAGCATCAATGTCCAGGGCACATCTAACTACCTAATCAACACTCCTGTTATTATTTGTACTTCATTTTATTGGCTACTATACTCAGGCAAGTTTGCCGCTCCTCTAGATATATACAGTGCCTATGCCAAATAGGTTCCAATCCAACTACTTGAAAAATGTTTGTTTTAAAGGCCAAGCATTAATGAGGGTGTATTGAATCATACAGTAAGGTATCCAGTCCATTAAATAACTAGTGGACCACAACCTCCATCCATCTAAGCACACTCTTATCCCCCATTTATCATTTTGACCCCTTTTGACCTGCATAGATTTCTAGAAGAGAGAAAAGAGAAAGCCTAAGCAGTATTACAGAGAAAAGTATTCCCAGAATCACTGTCATGCCACTTATCAAGAGTTTCCTATATATCTGCTTTTCCTGCACTGTTTCCTTATCTCAGACTCTTCTCGGTGGGAAAGCTGCCCCAAACATTCAACCTGGTTACTCCAAAAGCTGTATCAAATTTTAAGCATGAAATTTGGCTGTGCTTCTCATGCTTTAGGCTACTTCTTTTTAAAAACCAAGGAATAAGCCAGGGAAGAAAATTTCTTTTTTTGGCTTATAAGAGAATTTTCATTTGAAAAAGAAAAAATAAGAGGGAAATGCCAGGTTTCTTTTTCTAAATCAGGAAAGCAAAGCATGGAGGAAAGCTTTTACAAGTTTGACATGAATAAAATTGTAGACAATAAGATGATTTGAAATTTATTTATATTTTATAATGAATTCTGCAAGGAATTCTGTATTAATCCTCCTACATCCTCCTTTCTACAATCTTCATGTAATATGTCTGTTGCCTACATTTGTATCATAAGCCACATTAATTGATTACATATTTCTGAGGGTGCCTTTCAACCGTAAGTCATATAATTGGCTCAGATGAAGGTAACGCTAGTACCCAGGAATTCTGCACTGTTCCACTGAAAGTATGCCTCAGTGGGGGTCAATAGGGAAGGGGTGCTAAATTCTAAACTGTTCCCATTGGCTGTGTATAATAAATCTTTTTTCCAAAGTCAGACACCCTCTCTGTTCCTCCAATTTACATACGCATACTCATTTCAGGCAAACCACAAAATTCCTTTCCAAATGCAATTTTCTAGATGAATTCTTCATTCTGATCAGTCGCCTTAATTGATTATACAGTTGTACTTAGGTATTGACTGATGACCTGCCTATTTACAACTGAAATATCAACATACTTTCTTAAAAAGTGGAAATTTTAAAATGCAAGGAACTGTGGATTTTAATGAGACAATAATAATAATAATATAATCTGTATAAGAGTACATAAAGATATGCTACACCAGGTTTTTTGCCCCAGAGTTGGTTCTTCTTGGCTTAGAGTGGCATTGTATCCGTGTCTTTTGTAATTGGAGAGGTACTTAGCAAGGTTTGGAAAATTAAAAAAGGATTAAACAAGGGCTTGATTTGTCCAAAAAAATTTAATTTCTTGAGATGTTCCTCAAAAAAACTTCTCACTTTCTAAGTAAGGATCCTTACCCAACTGGCCTGACCCCTGCCTCCTGTATACCCTATCTTCTTACCTTACTCCTCTGTATTTCCTTATCTCAAGAAAAAAAAATCTATTTGTTCATACAGTTGCATATTTCCACCTCTTTTATTAAAATGAAATCACCAGAAATGGAGAGACTGTATCTGTCTTAGGCCTATTGTCCTAGCCATCCATTACTTGACACATTAGGCACTAAATTAGTATTCATATCATCTTGCTATCCCTTCTGGGTTTCTTCCTTTCCCAAAGAGAAGCCAAAAAAGCAAAACAAAACAAAACAAAAATTGTGTTTAAGTTTCTGTGTTGGGAGGTTCAAATATTCAGTCCAGTCCTTGTTATACAACCACTTGTGGCGAAGCTTCATCATCTCCCTGACCGGAGGTGGGTTCTTGCTGTCGGAAGCTTGCCATGCAATGTTCTTCCTTTCTGTTACCAGGGCAGAAACGTGTGCATTTCCACTTCGTCAAGCCTTAAGTCCTGTAAAAGCTTTAAGAAGCCCCTCTTTAATAATAAAAAATATCCTCTACTAACTCAAAGAAAATGTTTCTAGTTAGTAGGAGCCTCACTAGCTACAATTGTGTGTATGTGTGTGTGTGTGTGTGTGTGTGTGTGTGTGTGTGTGTGTGTGTACGGGGGAAGTACTCCTGAATTTTTAGCAAAGAATAACTGCCAATCATCTAGGCTTTCAACATCTGTTACAGGGTCCCTCTTTGCCAAAGAGGAAGAAGCAACTGGCACCTATGTGATAGAAGTTGATAAATAGTCAACCTACAGTCCAAGGTTGACAGAAGTTCTTTTAAGAGAGAGGATTCCCCTACTGGGGGGAAATAAAAGGGAGAATGTCTTCCCTTATCTAGCAAAGGCATTTACTCTTCCTGGAATAGATGAAATTCCATTCATCCAGCTATATCCAAATACTTCATATTTAAAAAAAATATGTCTTCCTTTTCATCTCATCTCTCAAGGAGAAAATTGCAAAGAAAGAACATTCAAGCTACTAAAAAATATGGGCTACTATTATAAGGGCTTAAAACAATTGGAGTTGAGCTGGGAGACCTGGGCCACCTTCTACCACAAACAATTTGCACCATCTTGGCAAGCCATTTCATTCACTGGAGACTTGTTTGTTCAAACAGTGTGACTATTTCAGTGATAAATATAATGTAACCTCATTAGAAGTTCATTTACCTAAGGTCTTGTGGACAAAATCATTGTCCAAAAGTTCTTCCATTCTTTAGGAAATATTGTCAGAAAAGGGTATTGTGTTTGGAGGGTTGCTGATACAGGTATTTTGGCTACCCTTTTTGGACAGGATATAGTAAGCTAATTAAATGCCACACTGAAAGAAATGACTTTGTTAGAGCAGTTATGGTAGCACTGCCTTGTGCCAAAGATGGTCCCAAGAGCTGGTTCAACTGGGAACAAGGGCGGCTGGAGAGGACAATTATGTAAGCTGGATGATCAATCTACTGAAAAATGTAAATGTTGGTCTCTGGGTAAAGGATCTGGTGAAATACAGGCATTTTTGGAAAAGTATGAAGTGTGGATGGAGGAATGTGTGTATATTGCATTAGAAAGAAGATAAAGTAAGACTCGGGTAACAAATTGATGGATACAATAAGCTGTAAAACATAGACCTAACAAGACCATATTCAGGGAGTAAAAAAAAATTGGCATAAGTTACATCAAATATCAGGTCACATTTTATCAACAGGGCAGGAAGATAACATCTGTTTTTGAAATGGCTGTGTCACAAGTTGTGTTGACTAAAAGGCAAAACACTTCTTAGTCAAGGGAGCAGCATGCAGTTCAATAGCTTTATCATTATCCAGACTAAACTCTCCTTCCAACTGACAAAGGGAAAGTTCTCCCATTTTGTCCTGTGCTCAGAGAGCATCCAATAATAGACAGTCCTCAGCTTACAGTGGTTCAACTTACAACTTTTGACTTCATGATAGTATGACAGCAACATTCATTCAGTAGAAACCATACCTCAAATTTTGAATTTGGATTTTTCCCAGGCTAGTGTATGTGGTAGGATACTCTCTCTTGTGATGCTGGGCAGCAGCAGGGACCCCCATCTCCCAGTCAGCCATGGATCATGAGGTTAACCAACTGATATATTTGTGTACTCAGACGTTCTATGCCCAGACACATTCTGTACCCAGACAAACATTCTCTGCCCAGATACATTCTGTACCCAGACAACCATTCTGCTTTTCACTTTCAGTACATTGTCAATAGATTACATGAGATAATCAACAGTTTCTTATAAAATTGGTTTTAGATGGTTTTGCCCAACTGTAGGCTAATGTAAGTGTTCTGAGCACTTTTAAAGTAAGCTAGACTAAGCTATGACGTGAGGTACGTTAGGAATATTAAACGCATTTTCAACTTATGATGGGTTTATCAGGATATGATCCCATTGTAAATCAAGGAAGATCTATAGTTCTAATACAAATTTATGAACACAAATTTTTTGTTTAAAATTTTAAGCCCAGATCCCAGTTTGAATATTCTCACTCTACTACATCCTTCATGTAAATGCATCAGACAGGCTTTTTGTCCCCTTTTGCCCAGATTCCTGCCCCAAATTAAATAATGCTAGTTCATTTCTCTTTAATTGAATTAATTAACTCCATCTCTTTAACCAATATTATAGACACCCTTAATATTTCCCCATATCTATATTTAGTAAAGGAAACACACAACAACATGAAAGCAGATTTTAAGTCTCTTTATAAAAAAAACAGCAAAGAGAAGAAAAGCCCTTCAAATCAGGCCTACTGAGTGACTACTTAAAACTGTTTGGGAAACATAATCCTCTAATAGAAACTAAATACCAGATTTGATATATAAAATTAAATTCAGTATCAAATTTCCTGCATCTTGAAGAAACCTATTGTCAAAGAATATTATGTTTTAATATGACAACAAACCAAAGTGTCTTTTTAGTATTGCAGTTATGACAGTTTTTTGAAAACAGTGCTGCTGAATGGACAAGGTATTATTAATGAAATATCTAAATAATTTTTATTCTGTGATTTCACATTTTCAGAGAAGACATAGTATTTACTATAAACTCTCTGAACGTTAACAATAAATAAAGCATTAATTCTATGTATCCCTTTTTAATTCAAACATAATGATTAACTTGAACATTATTTAAGATTAAGTCAAGTGAGATATTTTGAAGTGCTTTATTTTTTTATTTTTTTTATAATTTATTTTGGATCATTAATCTACAATTGCATGTGCAATATTATGATTATTAAACTACCCCCTTCATCAGGTCCCCCCCACCAACCCCATTACAGTCACTGTCCATCAGCGTAGTGAGATGCTATAGAATCACTAACTTGTCTTCTCTGAGTTGTACAGCCCACCCCATGCCCCCACAACATTACATGTGCTAATCATGATGCCCCTTTTTCCCTCTTATCCCTCCCTTCCTACCCATTTTCCCCAGTCCCTTTCCCTTTGGCAACTATTACTCCGTTCTTGGATTCTGTGAGTCTACAGCTGTTTTGTTCCTTCAGATTTTTTCTTTGTTTTTATACTCCATATATGAATGAAATCATTTGGTACTTGTCTTTTTCGGCTTGGCTTATTTCACTGAGCATAATACCCTCTAGCTCCATCCATGTTGTTGCAAATGGTAGGATTTGTTTTCTTCTTACGGTTGAATAATATTCCATTGTGTATATGTACCACCTCTTCTTTATCCATTCATCTACTGATGGACACTTAGGTTGTTTCCGTTTCTTGGCTATTGAAAATAGTGCTGTGATAAACATAGGGGTGCATACGTCTTTTTCAAACTGGGCTGCTGCATTCTTAGGGTAAATTCCTAGGAGTGGAATTCCTGGGTCAAATGGTATTTCTATTTTGAGTTTTTTGAGGAACCTCCATACTGCTTTCCACAATGGTGGAACTAATTTGCATTCCCACCAGCAGTGTAGGAGGGTTCCCTTTTCTCGACATCCTCGCCAACATTTGTTGTTGTTTGTCTTTTGGATGTTGGCTATCCTCACTGGTGTGAGGTGACATCTCATTGTGGTTTTAATCTGCATTTCTCTGATGATTAGTGATGTGGAGCATCTTTTCATGTGCCTGCTGGCCATCTGAATTTCTTCTTTAGAGAAGTGTCTATTCATGTCCTCTGCCCATTTCTTAATTGGATTATTTGCTTTTTGTGTGTTGAGGTGAGTGAGTTCTTTATATATTTTGGATGTCAACCCTTTATCAGACACGTTTTTTATGAATATATTCTCCCATACTGTAGGAAGTCTTTTTGTTCTACTGATGGTGTCCTTTGCTGTACAGAAGCTTTTCAGCTTGATATACTCCCACTTGTTCATTTTTGCTTTTGTTTCCCTTGACTGGGGAGATATGTTCATGAAGAAGTCGCTCATGTTTATGCCCAAGAGATTTTTGCCTATGTTTTTTTCTAAGAGCTTTACGGTTTCATGACTTACATTCAGGTCTTTGATCCATTTTGAGTTTACCTTTGTGTATGGGGTTAGACAGTAGTCCAGTTTCATTCTCTTACATGTAGCTGTCCAGTTTTTCCAATACCAGCTGCTGAAGAGGCTGTCATCTCCCCATTGTGTATCCAAGGCTCCTTTATCAAATATTAATTGACTGTATATGTTTGGGTTAATGTTTGGATTTTCTATTCTGTTCCAGTGGTCTGTGGGTCTGTTTTTGTGCCAATACCAAATTGTCTTGATTACTGTGGCTTTGTAGTAGAGCTTGAAGTCAGGGAGCGTAATTCCCCCTGTTTTATTCCTCCTTCTCAGGATTGCTTTGGCTTTTCGGGGTCTGTTGTGGTTCCATATGAATTTTAGAATTATTTGTTCAAGTTCATTGAAGAAAGCTGTTGGTAGTTTGATAGGGATTGCATTAAATCTCTAGATTGCTTTAGGTAGTATAGCCATTTTGACAATATTTATTCTTCCTAGCCAAGAGCATGGGATGCATTTCCATTTGTTAGTGTCCTCTTTAATTTCTCTTAGGAGTGTCTTGTAGTTTTCAGAGTACAGGTCTTTCACTTCCTTCATTAGGTTTATTCCTAGGTATTTTATTCTTTTTGATGCAATTGTGAATGGAAGTGTTTTTCTGATTTCTCTTTCTGTTAGCTCATCATTAGTGTATAGGAAAGCAACAGATTTCTGGGTGTTAATTTTGTATCCCGGAACTTCCGGGAAAATGGCAGTGTGAGCAGGGCAGCAGAAATCTCCTCCCAAAACTATATAAATCTATGAAAACACAGCAAATACAACTATTCATAAAAGAGAAATCAAAGCACACAGAAAGTGCACAGCGTGCAGCCACACCTGGGAGGACTCAGCACCCCGCGAGGCGGGTAAGATACAGAGCCGCGACCCGGTGGCACCCGAACACTCACCCAGCCCAGGGTGCCGGCAGGAGGAGAGGATTCGGAGCCGGGAGGGAGTGGAAGAGCAGGTCCGCGAAATAATCAGCCCCGGTGGTCTGCACCAGGAGCGCCGGGAGCACTGACACACATCGTACGGTGCATCAGTCATTGGAGAGGCAGAAGGTGCGGGTTTTGAGCCAGGAAGGCGCTGGGACCATGCAGCCAGAACCCAGGGACAAGAGAAAAGCGCGCGCCACCTTTAGCGGTCTCGGAGAGGCGGGGGGCCCAGCGAGGGAATACCATCGCCCTGGCGGGCTCAGCCATGCCGGCTGAAAGTCCTGGGGAACTTCAGTCCCCATCGCTAGTGACAGAGAGAAGGGAGCAACCACGCTAGAACTTTATACAGTAAACCATAGCATCCCATGCATTCCTGCCCCGCCCAGACCTACAAAAAAAAAAGGGGCGTGGCTGCGGCTGGGAATTAGTGGAGCAACAGCGACACCTACAGAACGCTTAGAGAATCCACTCCAGTTGGGCTTTTTTTTTTTTCTCATTTGTGTTATTTCTTGCTTTTTTTTGCTCGTCTGTTTTATTTCTTGCCCCTTTTTTTTCTTTTTTCACCTTCCTTTTCTTTCATTTCTTTCCTCTTTCTCTCTTTTCTTTCTCTTCCTTCTTTTTTTTTGGCTTGCTTGTTTTTTTTGGTGGTGCTTTTTTTTTCTTTTCTTTTCTTTTTAAACCTTAAAGAGCCCAGCTGACATACGTGGCACCTACCAGTGACCACTCCTGTCAACATGACAAGACAGAAGAATATGATACAGACAAAGATCACCAAGATCCAGAGCCCCTCTGAGAAGGAATCTGAAGGGATGATAATGCAGCATCTTCCTGAAAAAGAATTCATAATAAAAGTCATAACCATGCTGATGGATCTACAGAGAAATATGCAAGAGCGAAGGGAGGAAGTGAGGGAAGTCAGGAAAGATTATGCAGAAATGAGACAAGCCATCGATGGGCTCAGCAGCAGACTGGACGAGATGCAAGACACTGTTAATGCAATAGAAATCAAAGAACAGGAACACAGAGCAGCTGAGGCAGAGAGAGATAAAAGGATCTCTAGGAATGAAAGAATATTAAGAGAACTGTGTGACCAATCCAAACGGAACAATATTCGCATTATAGGAGTACCAGAGGAAGAAGAGAGAGAAAAAGGATAGAAAGTGTCTTTGAAGAAATAATTGCTGAAAACTTTCCCATGCTGGGGAAGGAAATAGTCTCGCAGTCCATGGAAGCTCACAGATCTCCCAACACAAGGGACCCAAGGAAGACAACACCAAGACACATAATAATTAAGATGGCAAAGATCAAAGATAAAGACAGGGTATTAAAGGCAGCTAGAGAAAGAAAAAAGATCACCTTCAAAGGAAAACCCATCAGACTAACATCAGATTTCTCAACAGAAACCTTACAGGCTAGAAGAGAATGGCATTATATATTTAATGCAATGAAACAGAAGGGCCTTGAACTAAGAATACTGTATCCAGCACGATTATCATTTAAATATGATGGAGGGATTAAACAATTTCCAAACAAGCAAAAGCTGAGAGAATTTGCCTCCCATAAACCACCTCTACAGGACATCTTAAAGGAACTGCTCTCGAGGGAAGCACTCCTAAGGCTAAAAAGATGTCACCAGAGAAAATAAAATCATAGCAAAGAAAGCAGACCATCCAAAACTAAATAAAGGCAAAGAATAAACCACCTACTATATAAAGAATGGAGGAGGAAGAATAAGAAGGGAGAGAAATAAAGAAACATCAGACAATGTTTGCAATAACTTAACAAGAAAGTTAAGTTAGATTGTTAGATAGTAAAGAAGCAACCCTTGAACCTTTGGTAACCACGAATCTAAAGCCAGCAATGGCAATAAGTACATATCTTTTGATAATCACCCTAAACGTAATGGAGTGAATGCACCAATCAAAAGACACAGAGTAAGAGAATGGATAAAAAAGCAAGACCCATCTATATGCTGCTTACAAGAAACTCACCTCAAACGCAAAGATATCCCCATATTAAAAGTGAAGGGATGGAAAAAGATATTTCATGCAAATACCAAGGAGGAAAAAGCAAGTGTTGCAGTACTTGTATCAGACAAAATAGACGTCAAAACGAAGAAAGTAGCAAGAGATAAAGAAGGACATTACATAAGGATAAACGGGTCAATCCAACAAGAGGATATAACCTTTTTAAATATATATGCACCCAACACAGGGGTACCGGCATTTGTGAAACATATACTAACAGAATTAAAGGAGGAAATAGACAGCAATGCATTCATCTTAGGTGAATTCAACACACGACTCACTCCAAGGGACAGATCAACCAGACAGAAAATAAGTAAAGATACAGAGGCACTGAACAAAACACTAGAACAGATGGACCTAACAGACATCTACAGAACTCTACACCCAAAAGCAAAAGGATACACATTCTTCTCAAGTGCACATGGAACATTTTCCAGAAGAGATCACATACTAGGCCACAAAAAGAACCTCAGTAAAATCGAAAATATTGAAATTCTACCAACCAACTTCTCGGATCATAAAGGTATTAAACTAGAATTAAACTTTAGAAAGAAAATAAAAAGGCTCACAAATACATGGAGACTTACCAACATTCTCCTAACTAATCAATGGGTCAATGACCAAATCAAACAGAAATCAAAGAGTATATGGAGACAAATGACAACAACAACACAAAGCCACAGCGTCTATGGACGCAGCAAAGGAAAGTATATTGCAATACAGGCCTATCTAAAGAAGGAAGAACATTTCCAAATGAATAGTCTAAAGACACAATTACTGAAATTGGAAAAAGAAGAACAAATGAGACCCAATGTCACCAGAAGGAGGGACATAATAAAGATCAGAGAAGAAATGAATAAAATTGAGAAGAACAAAACAATAGAAAAAAATCAATGGAACCAAGAGCTGGTTCTTTGAAAAAATAAACAAAATAGATAAACCCCTAGCCAGACTCATAAAGAGAAAAAGAGAATCTACACACATAAACAGAATCAGAAATGAGAAAGGAAAAATAACGACGGATGCCACAGAAATACAAAGAATTATAAGAGAATATTATGAGAATCTATATGCTAACAAGCTGGAAAACATAGAAGAAATGGACAACTTCTTAGAAAAATACAACCTTCCAAAACTGACCAAGCAAGAAACAGAAAAACTAAACAGACCAATCACCAGCAATGAAATTGAATCAGTAATCAAAAAACTACCCAAGAACAAAACCCCGGATCTGATGGATTCACCTCTGAATTCTACCAGACATATAGAGAAGAAATAACACCAATTCTCCTTAAAGTTTTCCAAAAAATAGAAGAGGAGGGAATACTTCCAAACTCATTCTATGAAGCCAGCATCACTCTAATACCAAAACGAGGCAAAGACCTCACCAAAAAAGAAAACTATAGACCAATATCCCTGATGAACGTGGATGCAAAAATATTCAACAAAATATTAGCAAACCGAATTCGAAAATACATCAAGAGGATCATGCACCATGATCAAGTGGGATTCATCACAGGGATGCAAGGTGGTACAACATTCGAAAATCCATCAACATCATCTACCACATCAATAAAAAGAAGAACAAAAACCACATGATCATCTCCATAGATGTTGAAAAAGCATTTGACAAAATTCAGCATCCATTCCTGATTAAAACTCTCAAGAAAATGGGTACAGAGGGCAAGTACCTCAACATCATAAAGGCCATATATGACAAACCCACAGCTAACATCATACTTAACAGTGAGAAGCTGAAAGCTTTTCATCTAAGATCGGGTACAAGACAGGAATGCCCACTCACTCCACTGTTATTCAACCTAGTACTGGAGGTCCTACCCACAGCAATCAGACAAAACAAAGACATACAAGGCATCCAGATTGGTAAAGAAGAAGTCAAATTGTCACTATTTGCAGATGACATGATATTGTACATAAAAAACCCTAAAGACTCCACTCCAAAACTACTAGAACTAGTATCTGAATTCAGCAAAGTTGCAGGATTCAAAATTAACACAAAGAAATCTGTTGCTTTCCTATACACTAACGATAAACTAACAGAAAGAGAAATCAGAAAAACAATTCCATTCACAATTGCATCGAAAAGAATAAAATACCTAGGATTAAACCTAACGAAAGAAGCGAAAGACCTGTACCCTGAAAACTACAAGACATTCCTAAGAGAAATTAAAGAGGATAATAACAAATGGAAATGCATCCCATGCTCTTGGCTAGGAAGAATAAATATTGTCAAAATGGCTATATTACCCCAAGCAATCTACAGATTCAATGCAATCCCTATCAAACTAAAAACAGCTTTCTTCAATGAACTCGAGCAAAAGTTCTAAAATTCATATGGAACCACAAAAGACCCCGAATAGCCAAAGCAATCCTAAGAAGGAGGAATAAAACAGGGGGAATTATGGTCCCTGACTTCAAGCTCTACTACAAAGCCACAGTAATCAAGACACTTTGGTATTGGCACAAAAGCAGACCCACATATCAGCGGAGTAGAATACAAAATCCAAACATAAACCCAAACACATACAGTCAATTAATATTTGATAAGGGAGCCTTGGATATACATTGGGGAGATGATGACCTCTTCAGCAGCTGGTGTTGGAAAAACTGGACAGCTACATGTAAGAGAATGAAATTGGACTACTGTCTAACCCTACACACAAAGGTAAACTCAAGGTGGATCAAAGACCTGAATGTAAGTCATGAAACTATAAAACTCTTAGAAAAAAATATAGGCAAAAAGCTCTTGGACATAAACATTAGTGACTTCTTCATGAACATATCTCCCCAGTCAAGGGAAACAAAGGCAAAAATGAACAAGTGGGAGTATATCAAGCTGAAAAGCTTCTGTACAGCAAAGGACACCATCAGTAGAACAAAAAGACTTCCTACAGTATAGGAGAATATATTCATAAATGATGTATCCGATAAGGGGTTGACATCCAAAATATATAAAGAACTCACACAACTCAACAAACATAAAGCAAATAATCCAATTAAGAAATGGGCAGAGGACATGAATAGACACTTCTCTAAAGAAGAAATTCAGATGGCCAACAGGCACATGAAAAGATGCTCCACATTACTAATCATCAGAGAAATGCAGATTAAAACCACAATGAGATATCACCTCACACCAGTGAGGATGGCCAACATCCAAAACACAAACAACAACATATGTTGGCGAGGATGTGGAGAAAAGGGAACCCTCCTCCACTGCTGGTGGGACTGCAAATTAGTTCCACCATTGTGGAAAGCAGTATGGAGGGTCCTCAAAAAACTCAAAATAGAAATACCATTTGACCCAAGAATTCCACTCCTAGGAATTTACCCTAAGAATGCAGCCGCCCAGTTTGAAAAAGACAGATGCACCCCTATGTTTATCGCAGGACTATTTACAATAGCCAAGAAATGGAAGCAACCTAAGTGTCCATCAGTAGATGAATGGATAAAGAAGAGGTGGTACATATATACAATGGAATATTATTCAACCATAAGAAGAAAACAAATCCTACCATTTGCAACAACATAGATGGAGCTAAAGGGTATTATGCTCAGTGAAATAAGCCAAGCTGAGAAAGACAAGTACCAAATGGTTTCACTCATATGTGGAGTATAAGATCTAAGGAAAAAAAAAAACTGAAGGAACAAAACACCAGGAGACTCACAGAACCCAAGAACGGACTAATAGTTACCAAAGGGAAAGGTACTGGGGAGGATGGGTGGGAAGGGACGGGCAAGGGGGAAGAAGGGACATTACAATTAGCAGATGTAATGTTGGGGGGGCACGGAGAGGGCTGTACAACCCAGAGAGGACAAGTAGTAACTCTATCGCATCTCGCTATGCTGATAGACAGTGACTGTAATGGGGTTGGGGGGGGGGAACCTGATGAAGCGGGTAGTGTAATCACCATATTACTCATTTAATTGTTGATTAATGATATCAAAATAAACTTATTAAAAAAATTGAAAAAAAAATTTTGTATCCTGCAACTTTGCTGAATTCATGTATTAGTTCTAGTAGTTTTGGAGTGGAGTCTTTAGGGTTTCTTATGTACAATATCATGTCATCTGCAAATAGTGACAATTTGACTTCTTCTTTACCAATCTGGATGCCTTGTATGTCTTGTTTTGTCTGATTGCCATGGCTAGGACCTCCAGTACTATGTTGAATAGCAGTGGAGAGATTGGGGATCCCTGTCTTGTACCCGATCTTAGATGAAAAGCTTTCACCTTCTCACTGTTAAGTATGATGTTAGCTGTGAGTTTGTCATATATGGCCTCTATGATGTTGAGGTACTTGCCGTCTATACCCATATTTTTGAGAGTTTTAATCAGGAATGGATGCTGAATTTTGTCAAATGCTTTTTCAGCATCTATGGAGATGATCATGTGGTTTTTGTTCTTTTTGTTGATGTGGTGGACGATGTCAATGGATTTTCGAATGTTGTACCATCCTTGCATCCCTGGGATGAATCCCACTTAATCATGGTGTATGATCCTCTTGATGTATTTTTGGATTCGGTTTCCTAGTATTTTGTTGAGTATTTTTGCATCAACGTACATCAGGGGTATAGGTCTGTAATTTTCTTTTTTGGTGAGGTCTTTGCCTCGTTTTGGTATTAGAGTGATGCTGGCTTCATAGAATGAGTTTGGAAGTATTCCCTACTCTTCTATTTTTTGGAAATCTTTAAGGAGAATTGGTGTTATTTCTTCTCTATATGTCTGGTAGAATTCAGAGGTGAATCCATCAGATCCGGGGGTTTTGTTCTTGGGTAGTTTTTTGATTACTGATTCAATTTCATTGCTGGTGATTGGTCTGTTTAGTTTTTCTGTTTCTTGCTTGGTCAGTTTTGGAAGGTTGTATTTTTCTAAGAAGTTGTCCATTTCTTCTATGTTTTCCAGCTTGTTAGCTTATAGATTCTCATAATATTCTCTTATAATTCTTTGTATTTCTGTGGCGTCCGTTGTTATTTTTCCTTTCTCATTTCTGATTCTGTTTATGTGTGTAGATTCTCTTTTTCTCTTAATAAGTCTGGCTAGGGGTTTATCTATTTTGTTTATTTTTTCAAAGAAACAGCTCTTGGTTTCATTGGTTTTTTCTATTGTTTTATTCTTCTCAATTTTATTTATTTCCTCTCTGATCTTCATTATGTCCCTCCTTCTGGTGACTTTGGGCCTCATTTGTTCTTCTTTTTCCAATTTCAGTAATTGTGTCTTTAGACTATTCATTTGGAAATGTTCTTCCTTCTTTAAATAGGCCTGGATTGCAATATATTTTCCTCTTAGAACTGTCTTTGCTGTGTCCCACACAGGTTGTGGCTTTGTGTTGTTGTTGTCATTAGTCTCCATATATTGTTTGATTTCTGTTTTGATTTGGTCGTTAACCCATTGATTAGTTAGGAGAATGTTGGTAAGTCTCCATGTATTTGTGAGCCTTTTTGATTTCCTTCTAAAATTTATTTCTAGTTTTATACCTTGGTGATCTGAGAAGTTGGTTGGTAGGATTTCAATATTTTTGACTTTACTGAGGTTCTTTTTGTGGCCTAGTATGTGGTCTATTCTGGAAAATATTCCATGTGCACTTGAGAAGAATATCTATCCTGCTTCTTTGGGTGCAGAGTTCTGTAGATATCTGTTAGGTCCATCTGTTCTAGTGTGTTGTTCAGTGTCTCTGTGTCTTTACTTATTCTCTGTCTGGTTGGTCTGTCCTTTGGAGTGGGTGGTGTGTTGAAGTCTCCTAAAATGAGTGCATTGCTGTCTATTTCCTCCTTTAATTCTGTTAGTATTTGTTTCACATATGCTGGCGCTCCTGTGTTGGGTGCATATATATTTATAATGGTTATATCTTCCTGTTGGACTGCCCCCTTTATCATTATGTAATGTCCTTCTTTATCTCTTGCTACTTTCTTCAATTTGAAGTCTATTTTGTCTGATCCAAGTACTGCAACACCTGCGTTTTTCTCCTTGTTGTTTGCATGAAACATCTTTTTCCATCCCTTCACTTTTAGTCTGTGTATGTCTTTGGGTTTAAAGTGAGTCTCGTGAAGGCAGCATATAGATGGGCCGCGTTTTTCTTATCCATTCAGTGACTCTATGTCTTTTGACTGGTGCATTCATTCCATTTACATTTAGGGTGATTATGGATAGGTATGTACTTATTGTCATTGCAGGCTTCAGATTCTTGGTTACCAAAGGTTTAAGGTTAACTTCCCTACTATCTAAAAGTCTAAGAACTAACTTAATATGCTACTACAAACACAATCTAAAGGTTCTTTTTTGTTTGTTTGTTTCCTCTTTTTTCTTTCTATTCCATTCTTTATTAATTAGGTATCATATTCTGTACTGTTTGTCTATCCCTTGATTGACTTTGGGAATAGTTAATTTAATTTTGCATTTTCTTAGTAATTAGCTCTTCTATTTTCTGTACTGTGGTTTTATTACCTCTGGTGACAGCTATTAATCTGTAGGAACACTTCCATCTATAGCAGTCCCTCCAAAATACACTGTAAAGATGGTTTGTGGGAGGGAAATTCTCTCAGCTTTGCTTATCTGGGAATTGTTTAATCCCTTCTTCAAATTGAAATGATAATCTTGCTGGATAAAGTAATCTCGGTTCAAGGGCCTTCTGCTTCTTTGCATTAAATACATCATGCCACTCCCTTCTGGCCTGTAAGGTTTCTGCTGAGAAGTCTGATGATTGCCTCATGGGTTTTCCTTTGTATGTGATCCTTTTTCTCTCTCTGGCTGCTTTTAATAGTCTGTCCTTATCCTTGATCTTTGCTATTTTAATTACTATATGTCTTGCTGTTGTCTTCCTTGGGTCCCTTGTGTTGGGAGATCTGCGAACCTCCATGGCCTGAGAGACTATCTCCTTCCCCAGATGGGGAAGTTTTCAGCAATCACCTCCTCAAAGACGCTTTCTATCCCTTTTTCTCTCTCTTCTTCCCAATATAATGCGAATATTGTTCCGTTTGTATTGGTCACACAGTTCTCTCAATATTCTTTCATTCTTAGACATCCTTTTTTCTCTGTGTGCCTCAGCTTCTTTGTATTCCTCTTCTCTAGTTTCTGTTTCATTTACTGTCTCCTCCACCGTCTCCAATCTGCTTTTAATACCGTCCATTGTGTTCTTCACTGATTGGATTTCTGACCGGAATTCATTCCTGAGTTCTTGACAATCTTTCCGTACCTCCATGAGCATGTTAATGATTTTTATTTTGAACTCCCTTTCAGGGAGAGTCATGAGTTGATATCATTTAAGTCTGTCTCAGGAGTTGTGTTCATAATTTTACTCTGGACCACGTTCCTTTGGCGTTTCAAATTTGTGTATGGCGCCCTCTAGTGCCCAGATCTCTACTCTCTGGAGCTGCTCAGCCCCTGAAGCAATGCGGGGATTGTAGGGGAGTGGTATTGGTGCCTCAGGGGAGGAAAGAGTTGTTTGCTGGTTCCTGGCTGCTATGCCTGTCTCCACTGCCTGAACCAGTGGGCTGAGCACACAGGTATAAGCCTCTGTGCTCTGTGTTTTTAGTTGCTATAGACAGATCTTCCCTCTGGCTGGCCCAACAGCAGGGAAGGATTTCCCGGTTTGCAAGCCCGGTGGGGCTGGCCAGAAGAAAGGCGCACAAGTCTGCCTGTCACAGAAGGGGTTCCTGGAGCTGTGTAGGCAGCCAGGGAGCTGGAGCACCTGAAGATTGTGAAAGCTCCGAACCTGCTGGGCAGAGTGCACCCAGACAATTTTGTCTGCCTGTCCTTTCTCCTGAGCAGTAAGCTCCATGCAATCCTTGCCCCTTTAGCAGCCCTCTTGCTAAGGGCTTTTTTGTTAGGAAGTCTCTCCGACTGCCCACCCTTCTTTTGTCCCCGAGCAGCTGGGTATGGATCCCTGCTTTCACAAGCAGCTGGATTCTTAGTCTTTCCAGGAATTCTGCCTGTCTTAGCTTTCCAACCCCCTAATTACGAGAGTATCATGCAAGCACCATGAAACGTAGGTTTGTGCTCCCAGAGCAGATCCCCGGAGTTAGGTATTTAGCAGTCCCACATCTCTCCACTCCCTCCCTGCTCCATTCCTGTTCCTCCTGCTGGTGAGCTGGGGTGGGGGAAGGGCTTGGATCCCACAGGACCACAGCTTTATTATGTTACCCTTTTCTGTGAAGGCTGTTCTTGTCTCCAGGTGTATGCAATTTGTTGCCGTCCTTTTTCCCGTTGCTCTTTCAAGAGTAGTTGAAGTAGCTTTATTTTCATATTATATAAGGTTTTAGGAGGAAGCCTCTGTCTCACCTTTCACGCCGCCATCTTTAATCCTCCTCTTTTGAAGTGTTTTAAAACAATAAAGTAGAGGCTTAGACCAATGTGGGGAGAACAGGGGGTGTGACGGTCTGAGGAATTGCCCCTTAGATACTCAGCCTGCAGTACAGGGAGGGGTGAAGTTTAAGAGCTTGCCTGGAAGCTGCTGAGATTCTCAGGAACTTCTGAGAAGATGCAAACAACTACTTCTTCATGTTATAGCTTCTTCACACCTTGCCCCTGAAGCCACTGTGAAGCATAAGAAGCTGGGAAATTTCCACCAGCTCTCTCAGGCTGCAGCATCTCTAAACACAGAAGCTGCTTTGAACCTCATATCTTCCCCTTAATTTATGTAGCTGCCTGTGAAAAACTACACCCTCTCCTCCCTTTCTGCCCACAAATATTACTGAACTCTGCCCACTGACTGATTCTAACCTGGAATTATTCAGGAATAGGGAATCAGAATCTACATTTCTGGACCTCCTCCTCTTCCCTCCTTTTACACTACAACCATAGAACAGATTTAGAGGGAGATCCTGAAAACAAAATCAAAACAGAATGGTCAATTCTACTCATATATTTTCACACTTTGTATCATAGCAGCATAATAACAAATTTATGCAAATATATTGTAGGGTACATTCCAATACTTAACTTTCTCACAATTGATTCTCAAACTTTTAAAAAGCAAAATTACATTTTTTAACGAGACATGCGTTTTTAGTTGGAGTTGTTATTTTTGTTTTTGCCCCGCCACCGCGAAGTTGGAGTGTAGTAGGCTTTAATGTGCTTTGATGGGGGGAATTTTCACGACATCACTATCCAAGATGATATTATTCTTCTGCAGTTAAGTTTTAATGCCCAAGGGATTGTGCAGACTTGAATAGACTCCAATATAATAAGCCTGATTTATTTTATAATGTAGCTGGCAGAGAAAACAAGAAAAATAGGCCAGAGATCGTGAGTATTGTTCACCTGTGTTTCCGTAGACCATCTGAAACTATTTCAACAGCTATGAAAAAGTTAGTTGAAATAGAAATACAAGCAACCCAAGTGAGGAATTGTCTAGCCCTTAAATCTTTTAGAGATGATCTCTCAAATAAAAGTCACATAAAGTGTTCACATTCAGACATTACTTCAGGTTTGAATTCTTCTGAGACTGATAAAAAATGTCCACCTCTTCTCAGAATTATAACCGCCAAGCCAATGCATCACTTAACCAGCAGGGAATGTAATAAATGGGGGACATGTTCACACAGGGTGGTTGCTAATGGCCAGGATCCTGAGCTTCATAGCTGAATTCAGTCCAGGTTTGTAGTGGCTAAATATTGTGAACAACAAAATTCCTGTGTGAGAAATCTGTACCTCATTAGTTACTGGTTTCCTGCTCTTCCCTGAGGGGGCATAATAAAGGCACTACAGCACTGATGACCTCTGGTCTTCTTAAGGCAAACCTCGGGAATCTGGGGATAATGTTCTTTCCTCCAGGAGTTGATCGGTGTGGCCCAGGACCTAACAAATGCTTTTTCTCAAAAATAAGAACATAATACCAGTAACTCATGCACAAAATGAACTTCTTTCAACACACACCACCACCAGAAGGGTTTACAAGAGCAAAGGGACTCCACTATGCTTTGGTAGAGCAAAGCTCTCCAGCATAACACTGCCATGGTAAGAAATTGAGTGTCGACTTCTTCCCCCTGAAAGAAGTTACCCAGATTTGATTGTTGTACACTTCACCTTTGGCCTTTTGGAAACTTCCAATTCAAGGCAAAAGAAAGAGAAGGAAAAATGAAAAAGAAAATGAAAGAGAAACCTTATGCCCCTTTTAGGTAGCATATTTTCCCTAAATGTTGGACTAGCAGAGTAGTGGCAAGAAGCTTTCTTACCACTAGTAACTTGTACCTTAAGCAAATTTTTAAACTTTCTGTAAGACCAAAATTCATCTCAGCCATACTAAAATAGAGGAAATATAGAAAAAAATATTTACTAAAAGATTATTTAACAAAATTTCAGATCATTAAGCAAGATTTATATCTGTGTTCTGACTCTGATGATTGTTTTTCTTAACATTTCATATGAAAATAAAATGAAGAGTCAGTTAAGAATTTACCTACAAACATTCCAAAAAAGGCAAGAGAGAAAAAAATAAACTGTTCCTATTTTGGACCTTATTTAGGCCATGCCATTAGGTCATAGGAACAATATGATCAACTTCTTGAAAGTTATCAAAAAGCCAAAATGAATCAGGCAAACTCTTTACCTTTTGCTTATGGAAGAGTGACACTGGTGTCTGAGACAAATTCTTGCAGAGGGATGCTCAAGAATTTGGGGAAATACAAGTAAAGTAATTGCAAAGCAACTAAATTCTTCATGCTTTGCTATATGTATGGAAAGTTGCTTTCATGACATTTCTGATTTAAGACTATTCCTCCCTATTAAAGTAAAACACTGACCTTTATACAGTTTGATGATAAATGATCCAAAAGTGACTCCATTTTTTGATATTTGCTGACAGACTTTAAAACTACCTTTTCTCTTTCCCTTGGGCCCCACATCTGGGCAAGCTGACAAGAAGGCCCAGTATCCCCTCCTTGGAAGCCAGAGGAAGACTTAAATCATGCTAGCCCCTGCCTGTGCAAGGGAACTCTCACTCAGCCCCAACCCCTAACCACAATTAAAAGTCAGCACCGTGTCCTTTCCTTGCACTCTCAAGCCATTTCAGATATGCTTGAGAGGCATGCCCTGCTCTCCCCAAAGACCTCGATTATGCCAGCAATAAACCTCTCCATTCCTTCTTTGAACTAGTGGTGTTATCAGTCTCAACATTCCCATCAAATGCTGGGTAGGGATCCATCTGTCTCTAGGCAACAATAACCATGAAACTATCTGCTACAACTTACACTTGGGAGATCTTTCTTTGTACAAATTTTGCCTGGTTTTAAGAAAGAGGGGTAGTGGATTCACAAGACATAGCAATGAGAAGAGAAATCTAAAAAGCGGTGAAAATTCATGGAACATAATGCTATTTCATTGATTCCAAGATGCAACTATTTTCACACTTAACAACTTTGAAATCTGACTCTTATAATCAATTATATTAGATAATTATGTTTGTAAAAAATTTTTTCCTAGTGCTATATAAATGAATGCTGTACTTTAAAAAAATTGACACTCTACTTTTAGTAAAATATAGTGATATGCCATTAGAACAGCTGCATTTTCAGTAAAGAGGCTATATGTCTGGGTAGAGTCTGTGTCCAAAGCAGGAAGGAATACTATGTGCTAGAGTTTGCGTATTTTTAAGACCATTGCTTATCTAGACTCAGATGCCTAGACAACCATGAATATGATAAAACTTGCCTAAGAGGCTTAAGTTCTGATATTAGCCATTAAGGCAGCAACATTGAGCAGGATCAAAGAGATAAAGATAAAACCTCTCCCAGGCACTATAAATCCAACACAGGGGTTATGAAAACTAATTTGGATATAGAGATGACTTCAAACTGTGTAGTTAGGAGGTCAAGGTAGAACTTACAAAGGTAAAACAAGTTGAGGGAATGAAATCTGTGCAACTGGTTGAATGGATCCCATCTTCAGGTATTTAGGTGGAGTTCAGGAAGACTTCTGGATGTGCATTTTATTTGATCATTTTGCTTAGTTATATAATCTAAATGTCAAGACTCAATAAAATAGTATCTAAAGAGCAGAATAATATCTAACATACAGAGTTTTGTGAGAATTAATACTGTGAATGTAAAACATTTAGCCCAGTGTGGCCTATGCCAAGGATTAAATAATAAAAATAATATTGCTGTTATTATTAATTAAGTATTAATATTAACAGTCTGAAGGTAGAATGACTGGTTATGCCATGTTTTTGCTGACAATTAATTCTGGAATTATTTGAAGCTAAATGACTTGATGAAGAATGGTGAACCTACTTCTGACTCAGGCCTTCAATTCAGGTCTGAGTAACTGACTTAATTTTAAGATCCATTATGTGGCAGGTTCAACACAGTTGATATGTTCTTTGTTCAGGTCAGAATTGTTTCACAACTGGAAATTGAATGCAATATACAGCATTAAAGGATAAATGCCCTGCTGTACACTCATTGGACAGGTCTTCTCTTGTTTGACAGGATGAACTAATCAAATTGAAAGTTAAAAATTTGGGGAACTTAAGCTATATTCTCTAATTCAGTTTAAGTAACAAAAAAGTCAGTAGTTTAGAACTATATACAAATTCTGTACATATTTCTAAATGAGTTCAGAACTTAAGAGAGCTAAGGGATCATTTTGACCCATAGAAACTCTGAGGCATTTATTTCCTACTATGGCTATATGACTCCACAGTGACACTTCTACTGCTCTTCAGAGTCAACATGTGTGACCCCAGAGTCCTCTGGTCCTCTGAAATTGCTCCTCCCTCTTGGGTGCCTGGCACCATCTATTGCACCTAATAATTTTACTCACTATCTCTCCATTACCATAACTCAGGACAAAACAAGCATTAAATGTGTGTTCTAACTACAAGAATTCCTAAAATGTATCCCTTCCCTTCTTTACCATCAACACCTGATCTAGTCCTGATTATCTGACTCTTAGGAGTTTGCATTTTCATTCTAGCTTGTCTCTGGGCCCCTGAATTTTTATTTTTCTGTTCAATTCTACTCTAGCACCAGTTATCCTTCTCAAAACTCTGATCATTGCCTTGACTCACTAATGAGAGCACATCAAGATCCAACCAAGTTCTGTATCAGTTTTAAAAGTCTTTCATAAACTGACCTTGACTGTTTATAGCCTTATTTCCACCAACACTCTATGACCTTTCCAACCATTAAGATCAATTTTTAACTGCCATGTTATTCAAATTTTCACATATTGATTGTGTTAGTCTCTCTTTTCCAGACTCATTCTTTGACTTTATTTGTAAATTTCCTCTCCTATTACACTGTGAGCCCTCAAAAACAGAGACAAAGATTTCAGCAGAGAATCTGCTCAATAAATCTCTGTTGAGCTAATGTCAGGCAGTTATATAATGAAGTTAAGAGGTTTTTTTAAAACTATGCACAAACTAAGCAATGTTATTTAATTTCAGGGTTAGGAAACAGGTTTCAACTTAGGACTGATGCTATTTGAATAACAGCTGAAATGAGTATTGCGATGAGAAGGATCCCAGGCTCTTATCAATATTCAACTGGAAACGTGCTGTTCTCAGTAACTTTTATCAGGTATGTGTACAGAATTGGGGAGAAGGTACTCTTGCTACAGAGTTTCTTTCCTTGCTAAAAATAACAATAATAATATTCTGTAATTTATTGGCTGTATGATTTTCCTGTTCACTATGTCATTTTTTTTTAAATATCTTTCAACATATGTGTATTGGATGTTCACTCTTTGCCAAACATGTTTTTTCTTGCCATGGTGAATATAAAAGGTGATGAGATAGCAAGGCCTAAATTGTGCTTCTAAGCTCTGGGTGAGCTTTTAATCTAACAGTGGCAGAAACAAATAACAAAATAAGCAAAGATATGAGAAAAATAATTTCAGATAGTGGTAAATACTATGATACTACAAAGAATTTAAAGGAAGGTGATATCATATAGAGGGTGTGGTATTAATTTGACAGGACAAATGGGGATAGACTGAGGAAATACATTTAAGCTGAGCCTTGAAAGACCTAGAAGGATCCAACAATACATGAATCTGGGGTCAGTGGCTCCCAGGAGGACAGAATAGCCAATGGAAAGATCTTAAGGCCGGGACAAAATTAATTTTTTGAAGAATAGTTAAGAAGGCCATTCATCTGTAGCAGATGGAGTTTACAGAATATGAAGGATCTTGGCAAAAGGTAATAATGGAGAAGTGGTTGGGTTTCAAATTAGGCAAGGCCTTGAGAGTTATGATAACCATTTGGATTTTCTTCTAAATGCGAACAAGAAATGGTGGTGAAACAGCTAAGGTAGGTGACAGAAAAGTGGTTTGAATTAGAATGATACAAAAAAGTTTAAAAACTGTGGCTCCATAAAGAGACAGTAACTTGTAGATGGATTGCTTGGGTTTGAGTAATGTATGAGGTGGGTTAACTGAGGCTGGGTAAAAGACATAGAAATATTAAAGATAATTCTAGATTTTTGCCTTAATATATAGATTATGAGAGGGACAGTTTTAGAAAGGGAAATCAAGAATTCTGGCATGCCTATCAGACAAACTGGACATCCTATGGAGGCCTTTAGAGATACTGATCAGAGATAAGGGAGAAGGCTGAAGTTATTGATTTGAAGTACTCTGTATATAGATGCAATTTAAAGGCATGAAATTTAATGAATTACCTGAATGGTGTGTATACATAGTGGAAGAGGACCCAAAACTAGGCCTAACAATACTTAAATTCTTAAGTGTCAACTGGAAAAATAATTTTAGTGAAAGAGGCAGAGAATAGATACCCAATGAATAAGGAGGAAAACCCTGTGTCTGTGATATCATAAAATCTAACAGAAAAGACTATTTCTAGAGAGTGCTTGGTTATCAATATCAGATATCATGGGGAAAGGAAAACTGTAATTGGAAGTTTTTAAAAGTAGATTATTGATAAACTTCATAAACAACTATTCTTTGGAGTGGGGAGATAGAATCCAATTGGTCTTTTTCAAGACAGGAATAGAAAGCCAAGAAGTGGAGGAAGTAACCATTATCAACTTTTAAGATATTTTCCTTGAAGAAGAGCAGAGAATTATAGTACTAGCTGGAGGTGTACATAAGATAAAGGGAGAGGATATTTTTCTTTTCACTTTTTGTAATGAGATACACTAGAGCACATCCGTCTGCTGATGGAATGACCCAAGAGAGAGGGAGAGGTTTAAGAGCAGAAAGGATGTGTTCGTAGGAATAAGCCCTTTAGAAAGAGGAGAAAGTGGCCTCTTTAGCAAATTATTAGCAAATTATTCCATTGTAATATGAAAAAAAAGAGATGATAAATACAGATGACATTAGGTTGGTGATTTCATTTTAGGATAAAGAGTTAAAAAAGAATACATTTCTTAAAGTGTTTGTTTTTTTCAGTGATATTAATTTTCACACACAGCTGAAGAATGAATCCTCCAAAATAAAAGTCTTTAATTCAATTTTTATATTTATCCTTAAGCAACAAAACTATTGATAAATATCATTTTATTTTTGTTATAGTAAATTGTATTATAATATTAACCCATGTGAGTTTATCTGTGAAATGAAATAAGCAAAGACAAAAATATCCCCTTTGTCTCTCAAACATTATGTGTATTTTGTAGAAAATAGTTATAGCCACAACCGGAGACTGCCTATAATCCTTGTCCTTTTTGCTGTGGACTTGATTTCACAGTCCTTACACAATTCCTTTTCCTAAAATCAGGAATAGAAAGTTTAAAAGCCACTATCATGCAATCATGTCCAAGTAAAATAATTCAAAGTAATTTATCTGATTTGTTAGATAGAAACAATATTTATACCATTTACATATGTTCAAAATAAAAAAAGGTTTGAGGCCTTGAGGTATAATTCTAGTCCAGAGGAATCCAATTTGTTTATATACCTTTTGTACACAACAAATATTTAAGAATTACCATTTCCAGCTCAGGGGCTTTAATGAGTTAAACCTGGCTTGCATCTTTGTGTTATGCTACGCTGAACCAAAATTTAGATGGATGTTTGGCAAACTACTGCCCCAAAACCAAATCCAGTCTGTTGCCTGTTATATAAATAAGTTGTGTTATAACAAGACATAATCATTTGGTGACATGTTGCCTACATCTGCTTTCATGCCACAACAGCAGAATTAATTAATTATGACAGAGACCATATAGCTTTTAAGAAAAGGAAAAAAAAAACCCTAAAATGTGTGCTGTACAGAAAAGGGTTGCTGACCTCCAGTTTAGACGACTCTGCCTCGCCCTCCTTTCCCTTTCCTATTCCTGCCCCCCTTCTCCTTCTTCTAATCTAAAGCAACGAGGAAAATATGTGACTTTGCTAAAGGCTACAAGTCAAAAGATGCCTCCCTTTAATTGTCGCTTATTGGAAAGAGTTTTTAGAAATTATACAGTAGACCACTTATATAGAGGCCACTTTCTCCTCTTCTCTTTCTAAAGGGTTTATTCCTGCAAACACGTCCTTTCTTCTCTTAACAACCTCTCCCTCTCTCTTGGATCATTCCATATGGGTTGCTTATTGGAAACAGTTTTTAATAATTATATAGTAGGACATACTGAGCTTAAAAACCTTATGCAGTACTGCAATTCAGCTCATCTATTATATTTGGTTTCTAATTATTGATTTTAAATGGCTTATCTTCCATTTAAGTCCAACAAACATATATTTATCAAAAATTGGATCAATAGCTAATGAAAATTCAAAAAGAATATCTGTATCTGTGGCCAAAAAAATCTCTGGAATATCTTTGATTGGTTAAATATCTTTTGAACAGGTCAATCACCCAAATCCTTATATAACATCAGTGACATCACTGTCTGTTAAATCTGACTGCACTGAATTCCTACAACAGTACATTGACTTCCTGAACAAGTGTTATTTTATATAGTGAAACATAAGTAGACTCATATCTACAAACATTAATTGTTCTGTGTTGCAGGCAGAGTTAGTGAATTTGAAGGTTGTTTCCATGACAAATTATGGATATTAGGAAGCATTTTCTGCTGTAAAGATAGACATTAATCTGAAAACATGTCTTAGCAAAACCATTAAAGGACATTAGTTAATTACAAAGAAAGGCAAGGATTTATGATGGAAAATATTTAATATTTTGACCTTTTCCATTTTTAAAAATCCATTCTGAGAAGTTGAGCAAGTTATGACTATGTGGGGCATAAACAGAAAGAAACAGTAGATTACAAATGGAAGCATCACAGTAGGGAATGCTCCCCATCTTCTAATCTAATCCTATTTTCAAGTCTATCTGTGTCTGGAATCTGAGTCTGTATTCTGGATTCTTGTAGCTCAAGGTACTGAATTATGATACATTTTGCATATTAAAATCTCCACGTCCATTTATACTGTCTTCTTTCCAACATCAACACGTCTTCTTTCCGAGGATCCTGTATCCTTGTATCACCTAGTCCTCAGTAGCAACAGAGTTGAATTATCTGCATGAATTTACTCTGTCCTTGGGCCAGACCACTGCCTCCCTGATCATGCCTGTGTAAACTGAGATTTTTTTTAATAACCGACTGAGCACTTTAGTTTGGAAGAGTTTCATTTTAGTTTTTCACCTAGTCCATTCTATTACCTCTAAAGATTTAACTCTGCTACCTGTAGATAAGAGTTAATGATAAAGCTGCAAGTACAGGGTAAAGGAGAAAAGGAAAAAATATGAAAATATAGATGAATCAGGAATATTTTTATTTAGCAAGTATGAAATTATTTTAGAAACTATGTTATAATTCAAACTTTTCTGATGTCAAAATAAAGATTCACTTAAACCACAATTTTAAACATATGATGTTGCCTCCAAAACAGATCCAGTAATGTCTTTAAGACAAGATAAATTTGAAAACTAAATATTTCTGAAAGTAGTAGGAGGAGCTAATCTGAGAATTACTTTTCTATCATGCTAAAGCATCCATATCCTAATTCCAAGCTGGAAGGGGGAGGGATTTTTCCCACAACCAAGCAATTCTCCAGACACTGAATGTCCTACAATTCAACTCAATTCTAAGAATCCCGCAGTTCAATTAAACCTGGAGATATTGTCAGATTCCACAGGTTAAGGATTCAGTCCTACACAGACTGTCCACTACCACCCTCACCTCAGATACCAGTGAAGTGAGGTCACTTCACAAACTGAAGTGAAATGACCTCAATTCAGACACCTCACTTTAGAAACCCTCACTATTACCTGTACCTGACCGACCAGCTACAAAATGGAGGTTCCAATGACCCCCTCCAACTTAGGATGCCACTAGCAAGTCCAGGATGTTACCTGTGCTTTGGACCAACTATATGGCTATAAATCAGATGTTCACAATACCCTCTCCTCAGGTTCAATAAACTTGCTGGAGTGGTTCACAGAACTCAGGGAAACATTGTGCTTACTAGATTACTGGTTTATTGTAAAAGGATATAACTCAGGAACAGACAGATGGAAGAGATGCATAGAGTAAGGAATGAGGAAAGACAAGGAGCACTGCTCTCCCCAAATGTCCACGTGTTCTCCACCTAGAAGCTCTCCAAACCATGTCCTTTGTGTCTTTATGGAGACTTCCTTACACAGCTATGACTGATTAAGTCATTGGCAGTTGAACTCCATCTACACACCCTATTCCATGCCTAGGGGTGGGGCCTGGGAGTGACAATGAAATTCCCAGATTTCTGAGGGCATACTTGGTTCTCCTGACGACCAGCCCTAGATCCTAAGGTTATGTGGGGACTTTCCAGAGTCATGTCATTAAAATAACAAAGGACAACTTTGTTACTCTTTTCACAGGCAATTCAGAGGGTGGTAGGAACTGAAAGCCAGGAAACAGAGAATAAGACAAAATACATGTAAGAAATATATTTTGGTCATCTGAATGACCTGTTGATAAAACAAAATTCAACCAATTAGATCTGAACATCTAATTGGCTTTATTAAATTATTCATAAACTGAGCAGCAACCTGTCTAGGTAGTAGAGGGGAGCGCAGCCAAGCTACAGTAAAAGAAGGTTTTTAAAGGCAGAGAGCATAAACAAAAAGGAATTTAGTCACGAGGAATGCATTGTTTAGGCAAGGTTGCGCACATAAGGGGATGGATCTCCCAAGGGATTACCATCAAGAAATTCTAGTTTGGCTGCATGAAGGTTACATCCCTACAGGGATGGGTTGGGGACTTGAAGCTGCAGTTAGGTTAAGTGTTAAAACTTGGTTCATTAACGTGGAGGCCCTAACTTTAACTGACTCCATTATAGACCTGTGATTTTTTTTTTACAAACCAAATATTTATTTCTTATAAATCACAATGTCATAATGTCAACACAAATTATAGTGATTGCATATTTTTCTTTCACTTAAGTCAAATCATGGTGGGCTCTGGCAAGTTTGGAGTAATAATAAAATGACTAGGGTATCTGAATTAAGAGGCCTGAATCTAGAGAAAATATTCTTTTTACATATATATATATATAATTTATTTTGGTATCATTAATCTACAATTACATGTGCAATATTATGGTTATTAAACTACCCCCTTCATCAGGTCCCCCCCACCCACCCCATTACAGTCACTGTCCATCAGCATAGTGAGATGCTATAGAATCACTACTTATCTTCTCTGAGTTGTACAGCCCTCCCCGTGCCCCCCAACATTACCTCTGCTAATCATAATGCCCCTTTTTCCCTCTTATCCCTCCCTTCCTACCCATCCTCCCCAGTCCTTTTCCCTTTGGTAACTATGAGTCCGTTCTTGTGTTCTGGGAGTCTGCTGCTGTTTTGTTCCTTTAGTTTTTTTCCTTTGTTCCTACACTCCACATATGAGTGAAATCATTTGATACTTGTCTTTTTCTGCTTGGCTTATTTCACTGAGCATAATACCTTCTACCTTCATCCATGTTGTTGCAAATGGTAGGATTTGTTTTCTTCTTATGGCTGAATAATATTCCACTGTGTATATGTACCACCTCTTCTTTATCCATTCATCTACAGATGGACACTTAGGTTGCTTCCATTTCTTGGCTATTGTAAATAGTGCTGCGATAAACATAGGGGTGCATATGTCTTTTTCAAACTGGTCTGCTGCATTCTTAGGGTAAATTCCTAGGAGTGGAATTCCTAGGTCAAATGGTATTTCTATTCTGAGTTTTTTGAGGAACCTCCATACTGCTTTCCACAATGGTTGAACTAATTTGCAGTCCCACCAGCAGTGTAGAAGGGTTCCCTTTTCTCCACATCCTCGCCAACATTTGTTGTTTGTGTTTTGGATGTTGGCAATCCTCACTGGTGTGAGGTGATAACTCATTGTGGTTTTAATCTGCATTTCTCTGATGATTAGTAATGTGGAGCATCTTTTCATGTGCCTGTTGGCCATCTGAATTTCTTCTTTAGAGAAGTGTCTATTCATGTCCTCTGCCCATTTCTTAATTGGACTATTTGCTTTTTGTTTGTTAAGGTGCATGAGTTCTTTATATATTTTGGATGTCAACCCTTTATCAGATATGTCATTTATGAGTATATTCTCCCATACTGTAGGATGTCTTTTTGTTCTACTGATGGTGTCATTTGCTGTACAGAAGCTTTTCAACTTGATATAGTCCCACTTGTTCATTTTTGCTTTTGTTTCCCTTGCCTGGGGAGATATGTTCATGAAGAAGTTACTCACTCATGTTTATGTCCAAAAGATTTTTGCCTATGTCTTTTTCTAAGAGTTTTATAGTTTCATGACTTACATTCAGGTCTTTGATTAACCTTGAGTTTACCTTTGTGTATGGGGCTAGACAGTAGTCCAGTTTCATTCTCGTACATGTAGCTGTCCAGTTTTTCCAACACCAGCTGCTGGAGAGGCTGTCATCTCCCCATTGTATATCCAAGGCTCCTTTATCAAATATTAATTGACTGTATATGTTTGGGTTAATGTTTGGATTTTCTATTCTGTTCCACTGGTCTGTGGGTCTGTTTTTGTGCCAATACCAAATTGTCTTGATTACTGTGGCTTTGTAGTAGAGCTTGAAGTCAAGGTGTGTAATTCCCACCGTTTTATTCCTCCTTCTCAGGATTGCTTTGGCTATTCGGGGTCTTTTGTGGTTCCATATGAATTTTAGAATTATTTGTTCCAGTTCATTGAAGAAAGCTGTTGGTAGTTTGATAGGGATTGCATTGAATCTGTAGATTGCTTTAGGTAGTATAGCCATTTTGACAATATTTATTCTTCCTAGCCAAGAGCATGGGATGCATTTCCATTTGTTAGTGTCCTCTTTAATTTCTCTTAGGAGTGTCTTGTAGTTTTCAGAGTACAGGTCTTTCACTTCCTTCGTTAGGTTTATTCCTAGGTATTTTATTCTTTTTGATGCAACTGTGAATGGAAGTGTTTTTCTGATTTCTCTTTCTGTTAGTTCATCTTTAGTGTATAGGAAAGCAACAGATTTCTGTGTGTTAATTTTGTATCCGGCAACTTTGCTGAATTCAGATATGAGTTCTAGTAGTTTTGGAATGGAATCTTTAGGGTTTTTTATGTACAGTATCATGTCATCTGCAAACAGTGACAATTTGACTTCTTCTTTACCAATCTGGATGCTTTGTATGTCTTTGTTTTGTCTGATTGCTGTGGCTAGGACCTCCAGTACTATGTTGAATAACAGTGGAGTGAGTGGGCATCCCTGTCTTGTTCCCGATCTTAGATGAAAAGCTTTCAGCTTCTCTCTGTTAAGTATGATGTTAGCTGTGGGTTTGTCATATATGGCCTTTATGATGTTGAGGTACTTGCCCTCTATACCCATTTTGTTGACAGTTTTTATCATGAATGGATGCTGAATTTTGTCAAATTCTTTTTCAGCATCTATGGAGATGATCATGTGGTTTTTGTTCTTTTTGTTGATGTGGTGGATGATGTTGATGGATTTTCGAATGTTGTACCATCCTTGCATCCCTGGGATGAATCCCATATGATCATGGTGTATGATCCTCTTGATGTATTTTTGAATTCGGTTTGCTAATATTTTATTGAGTATTTTTGCATCTACGTTCATCAGGGATATTGGTCTGTAATTTCCTTTTTTGGTGAGTTCTTTGCCCAGTTTTGGTATTAGAGTGTTGCTGGCTTCATAGAATGTGTTTGGAAGTATTCCCTTCTCTTCTATTATTTGGAAAACTTTAAGGAGAATGAGCGTTATTTCTTCTCTATATGTCTGGTGGAATTCAAAGGTGAATCCATCAGATCCAGGGGTTTTGTTCTTGGGTAGTTTTTTGATTACCAATTCAATTTCGTTGCTGGTGATTGGTCTGTTTAGTTTTTCTGTTTCTTGCTTGCTCAGTCTTGGGAGGATGTATTTTTCTAAGAAGTTGTCCATTTCTTCTATGTTTTCCAGCTTGTTAGCATATAGATTCTCATAATATTCTCTTATAATTCTTTGTATTTCTGTGGGTTCTGTCGTTAATTTTCCTTTCTCGTTTCTGATACTGTTTATGTGTGTAGATTCTCTTTTTCTCTTAATGAGTCTGGCTAGGGGTTTATCTATTTTGTTTATTTTTTCAAAGAACCAACTCTTGGTTTCATTTATTTTTTTTCTATTGTTTTATTCTTCTCAATTTTATTTATTTCTTCTCTGATCTTTATTATGTCCCTCCTTCTGGTGACTTTGGGCCTCATTTGTTCTTCTTTTTCCAATTTCAGTAATTGTGTCTTTAGACTATTCATTTGGGAATGTTCTTCCTTCTTTAAATAGGCCTGGATTGCAGTATACTTTCCTCTTAGAACTGCCTTTGCTGCGTCCCACAGAGGTTGTGGCTTCTCGTTGTTGTTGTCATTCGTCTCCATATATTCTCTGATTTCTGTTTTGATTTGGTCGTTAACCCATTGATTAATTAGGAGAATGTTGTTAAGTCTCCATGTATTTGTGAGCCTTTTTAATTTCTTTCTTAAATTTATTTCCAGTTTTATACCTTTGTGATCTGAGAAGTTGGTTAGTAGGATTTCAATATTTTTGAATTTACTGGGGTTCTTTTTGTGGCCTATTATGTGGTCTATTCTGGAAAATGTTCCATGTGCACTTGAGAAGAATGTGTATCCTGTTGCTTTTGTATGTAGAGTTCTGTAGATGTCTGTTAGGTCCATCTGTTCTAGTGTGTTGTTCAATGTCTCTGTGTCTTTACTTATTTTCTGTCTGGTTGATCTGTCCTTCATAGTGAGTGGTGTGTTGAAGTCTACTAAAATGAATGCATGCTGTCTATTTCGTCCTTTAATTCTGTTAGTATTTGTTTCACATATGCTGGCGCTCCTGTGTTGGGTGCATATATAATTAGAATGGTTATATCTTCTTGTTGGACTGACCCCTTTATCATTATGTAATGTCCTTCTTTATCTTTTGCTACTTTCTTCGTTTTGAAGTCTATTTTGTCTGATACAAGTACTGCAACACCTGCTTTTTTCTCTTTGTTGTTTGCATGAAATATCTTTTTCCATCCCTTCACTTTTAGTCAGTGTATATCTTTGGGTTTGACTTGCGTCTCTTGTAAGCAGCATATAGATGGGTCTTGCTTTTTTATCCATTCTGTTACTCTGTGTCTTTTGATTGGTGCATTCAGTCCATTTACATTTAGGGTGATTATTAATAGATGTGTACTTATTGCCATTGCTGGCTTTAGATTCGTGGTTACCAAAGGTTCAAGGGTTGCTTTTTTACTATCTAACAATCTAACTTGCCTTTCTTCTTAAGTTATTGTAAACACCATCTGATGTTTCTTTATTTCTCTCCCTTCTTATTCTTCCTCCTCCATTCTTTATATACTAGGTGTTTTATTCTTTGCCTTTAGTTAGTATTTGGATGCTCTGCTTTCTTTGCTATTGTTTTATTTTCTCTGGTGACATCTGTTTAGCCTTAGGGGTGCTTCCCTCTAAGCAGTCCATTTAAGATATCCTGTATTGGTGGTTTATGAGAGGCAAACACTCTCAACTTTCATTTGTCTGGAAATTGTTTAATCCCTCCATCATATTTAAATGATAATCGTGCTGGATACAATATTCCTGGTTCGAGGCCCTTCTGTTTCAAAACGTTAAATATATCATGCCATTCTCTTCTGGCCTGTAAGGTTTCTGTTGAGAAGTCTGATGATAGTCTGATGGGTTTTCCTTTTTAGGTGATCTTTTTTCTCTTTCTAGCTGCCTTTAATACTCTGTCTTTATCTTTGATCTTTGCCATCTTAATTTTTATTTGTCTTGGTGTTGTCTTCCTTGGGTCCCTTGTGTTGGCAGATCTGTGGGCTTCTGTGGACTGTGAGACTATTTCCTTCCCCAGCTAGGGAAAGTTTTCAGCAATTATTTCTTCAAAGACACTTTCTATCCCTTTTTCTCTCTCTTCTTCCTCTGGTACTCCTATAATGCGAATATTGTTCCATTTGGATTGGTTACACAGTTCTCTTAATATTCTTTCATTCCTAGAAATCCTTTTATCTCTCTCTGCCTCAGCTTCTCTGTATTCCTGTTCTCTGATTTCTATTCCATTAACAGCCTCTTGCATCTCATCCAGTCTGCTGTTAAGCCCATCGATCGCTTGTCTGATTTCTGCATTTTCTTTCCTCACTTCCCTCACTTCCTCCCTCAGCTCTTGCACATTTCTCTGTAGATCCAACAGCATGGTTATGACTTTTATTCTGAATTCTTTTTCAGGAAGACTGTGTATATTTCCATCCCTTCGGGCTCCCTCTCTGGGGTTGTCTGGTTGATTTTAGTCTGGACCATATTCCTCTGTCTTTTCATGACTATAGAAGTGGTCGCTGGTAGTTTCCATGTATGTCAGCTGGGCTCTTTAAGACTTTAAAAAGAGAAAGAAAGAAAAAAAAGAAAGAAAGGAAAGAAAAAGCAAAAAACAAAATAAACAAAACAAAGAAACAAAAAAATACACCCACCGGGATTAGATTCTGTGGGGATGGTGTAGGTGGCTCTGTTGCCCCAATATTCCGCAGCCGTGGCTGCGCTGCTCCGCAAGGCCCTTTATAGCTCTGGCCTGGGTGGGAACAAATGGGAGGCTGTAGATCTCTTTGGGAAGTCAATGTGCAGCCACCCTTTCCCAGTCGCCTGCCAAGGGGTCCGAAACTCCGCAGGACTCCCAGCCTGCTGGTCTGAGTGTGCCGGGGTGATCTAGCTCCTATGCTGGGCTCCTGTCTCTTTAAGACCACTGAAGAAAGTGAGCACTTTTCTTTTTTTTTTTCCTTCCCGGGAGCCAGCTGCAAGCACCCTGGCATGTTCCCCACTCAGATCCTGCACCCTCTGTCCCTCCAATCTCCGCTACACCACGCTATGTGTGTCAGCACTACCCGCGCAGATCACCGGTTCTGGTTATTTCACGGGGTGTACCTCCACTCCCTCCCAGCTCTAAATCCCCTCCTCCCGCTGGTGCACTGGGGTTGGTGAGTGCTCAGGTCCCGCCGGGTCGCGGCTCAGTATCTTACCCGCCTCTTGGTGTGCCGAGTCCTCTCCGGTGTAGCTGCATGCTGTGTGCTTTCCTGTGTATTCTGGTCTCTCTTTTAGGAATAGTTGTATTTGCTCTATTTTTGTAGATAAATAACGTGTTGGGAGGGGATTTTTGCCGCCCTGCTCATGCCACCATCTTCCCGGAAGTTCATGTAGAGAAAATATTCTTAAGGCAAATTCCAAACTCCTTTGGTACCTAAAGGAAGATTTTATGATAATTGCAAAAGCTTGTAGAACATTATTCTACAAGATCAAGTTCTTCTTCATGGAAATCTCTGTCACATTTCTACCATTAAAACCAATAAAAGATATTATCAGCCTTATAATTTAAATAAAATAATAAAAGTTTAAAAGTACATTTCTGTCTTTAGAACATATGGGAATTTTAATCTTAAAGGAAGAATAAATATGGAAAAAACTAAAATAACAGGTCATATCCTCTACATGTAAAGAAAACTTAAAAATGTAAAAATCAACAAAATCTTAAAGTCAGGATTCTCTAAGTCAGTGTAAAATATAGTAAGTTTTACTTCACCTATGATTGTTCTGTGACATTGTACTTAGGAGCAGGATTGTAATAATTTTACAAAACTTGGAGGAGATTCTGTTTTAAAACAGGAGTGGTGGCACTTCTGATCAGATAATCTGGAGCTAGGTCTGATATGGAACAAAGACACACTGAATTGATCAGCAGAAATGAGGAACAACACAGAACAAAGGAGTATATAAACACCCTAAATGGAAGGGTTCTAGAAAGGGGCTTGCAGATTTCAGATTTGATTTCTATCCATGATATTAATTTCACATTTTTATTTTTTATAATATCTGAATTCTGTTTTATAACTATAATTCCATGAGCCAGCCGTTCCCTACAGGTTGATTCGAAACCTAAAAACTTAGCGTATTACTCTATTATGATATTTTTAAATATTCTGTGCAGAAACAAATATTGAGACTGGATCAATAGAGAAGGAACTGTAATCATATGTCATTGAATCTGTGCTGCTATAAGGAAAGAAATCCCAAACAATGTCAGTAGGATTATATTTTCTGATACTATGTCAACTGCTCAAAGTAACACCATGTTTTAATTAGTTTCACATTCGGATCACAATATTCCAGAGAAGCACTGTCATTTTTTCTTAAGTTTCACTTGAATTGTTATGAAAATAATCTTTTCTCTTAAACTTATAATTAATATGTTTCAGGTCTTTGAATTTACTTTTTCATTAAAGTACAACACATCAGTAAAGTGCATAAACATTATGTTTACAGTGGTGAATTTTAACCACCTTTCGGATTTTTATTATATCATGATCAACCTCTGTTTTTCAAGGTACATTCTTAAAATTCCACTACATCTTCTATTTTCTTTCATATTTTCTATGACTATGACTTTATGTATTTTGAGAAGTTCCTGTCTCCTAGCTTCCATATTTTGCATTGTTTTTATGTCAGATCATTACAATTTTATAATTTTTAATTTTCAAAAGTGTTTTTATGATATCCATTTGCATAGCATGTTTTATAAAGTCAATAATTCATGTATCTTAATATATATATACAGATTTTACTTTTTCTTTTGTTTATTGCATTATTTACATTTTATCTAGAATTTGTTTTCCAAATTGGTCTTTATTTTGTTGTGACAGGAGACAAAACTGGATGAACTTAATATCATATGTCCAAATCTAGTAGTTTTTCACTTTAAGCTCATATGATTTTATAGACTCAATGTTGACATTCATTAAATGTCTTGGAAAGCAGATAAACTATATCCAGACAAATTACTCAGACCTGGGATGTGGAATATTTAATTCTGATATTAAGAGAGTTGATGTTTATTGGATGAAAACATAAGATAATTATATAGTATGTATAAATACATAGTATGTAGAAATACATAAGATCATAGTATGTATAAATAACTCAGATTTCAAATTCTACATTGCTAAATATTTTCACAAAATTTTTTATATTCCTTACTTTAATTTACATTTCTAAGTCTTACCTTTTTACTGTTGGAACAAACTGATATTTCAAGCTCATCCTATACTTGTGTTATTCAAGCTCTGGAATCAGCCCTGGTTGCTTTTATTGGACAATAGTATTTAAGAAAAAATATTTAGATGTTATTGTGCTAATTACTACTGGAATGCAGTAATCAGGGCTAGAATATGTACATATGTATATATATTCATCCACAGAAACACATATACATATCTATATTGATCTCTAGCTCTACATACAGATAAAGAAGTAGATCTGACTTTATTTATACAGCTGTCATATAATGGTCTTTTTTTACATATTAAAAACTGGGAATGAATAAAAACTTTATTTGTATATAAAAAACATAAATACTTATAATTCCAATTGAGAAATACAGGATTGATTTCTTTTTTCTCTCAACCTTATTTTTTACCCTGTGTTTGACAATGAAAAACCTAACTCACATTGTCCTATCCATCTATATTTACTAATTTGTTCAATCGCCCTGGATGTAATCAATCTTTCAAACTCACAACCTGTTTCTTTGGCCTCAGCTCTGCCAAACACACTAGCCAAGTGGCTGCCTCCAGGGTTTTAGCCTTGCTGAACACAGCAATGTGCCAGGAAAATCCTTGACCAGACACTTGGAGAACATGCCAGTCACACTAGACTATTTGTCAGGCTCATGTATTCTGAGCATCCCAGTTGCCTGGGATAAATCTTCAGTCTCAGCACCCCAATGGACAAATCCCCAACCTTGGCCCCACCACAGCCAGAAACTTGGTCCAGGCAAAGCGGAAAAGAAAACAAGAAAGAAGGTTTGCCTCATATGTATTCTTATTACCCTTTTGCTATAGAATATATGCTACATAAGACTTGAGAATTTATGATATTTTTCTGACTGTAACTTGTATGTTTATTACACACATATATATAACAAATATATTCACAGCATCATTGTTGAATGGATGAATGAACAAACTACTTGGTTTATACATTACTTTCTAGAACTTATCTTCATGTTTTTCTTCTTTATGAATGTGTGCATTCAAATGTGTATGTAAAGATATACTTATCTATCAGGTGATACAAATTAACTGTAATTTGTCTTTACATCCCAAGTAACTATTTCAAAATTCTCTGAAATAAGTGATATAAGTGGATGGATTTGTTTATATTTGGGCTTGCATTCAATCTTACTTCCTATTCCCTGGGAATCCACTGTATTAGGCATAATTTGGCCCAGTTTCAACTAATATTGAAGGAAAATGAAAGAACAAAAACATTACTGAGAAAGGAGATCCATTAAAACATTGCCATCCATGGAAAGTTAATTACCATATTTATATCTGATATTAAGAATATGTGACATCGGGGATTTCATTTTTAGGTCACAATAGCATGAAGAACCATCTCTAAATCTGGAGACAGTATCACTTATAAAACATTAATAATTGTGGAAATAATAATATATCATATTTGTAGAGTACTTTATATAAATTAAGGTTATTTCAACTAAGTCCTATTACATTTTTATCCTTACAAAACACCCCCAGTTTGTAATCACCGTTTAAAGATCAGGAAACTGAGGATGAGAAAAACAAGGCTGTTTATTAGCCTAAATCCAAAATAGTAGTAAATATTGTACCCAAGGTGAGGATTTTTGTCTTCTACATAAGATAAATTCAAATTTCCACCCCTTTCTTATTGAGGATTGGACTGTGTTGATATGCTTGACAGAGTTATTTGATCTTTATATCTGACTAACGTCATTAAGATACTTGTCATCAGTTAGGCTAGTTTTGCTTGCCAGCGTGCCCTAATTGGAAACTCATGGCACATTTCAAAAGACAAGTCTGTTGTTGATTGACCGAGATCCCAATCTTCAAGATAGACAAAAAGTATCCATTAATTTCAGTGTTATGGTTCACCGATGATGAATTTTCTTAGCATCTGTTTGGATGTTTGGTTAAAATATCCATCAGGCCATCTGTTTCTAGCTGATAGGGAGTTTTCTGCAAAGGAGGAATTTTGAAAAGCTTGCATGCCTCATTTAACAGAGAAGACATAGAATTGGAGCCCTGAGTTGCTGAATGTTCTGAGAGTAAGCACCCTGAGTGATTAACAACCTTAATCAATTTATAGTACTTCCTGTGTAAATCTAAGTGCTTACATGACTGCTATAGACTTAGGCCAAAGTTATGCAAATTATGTTAAGGATCACAATTAAGAGGCAGGACCTAGTTAACAGGCCACCGTGCTTTCTTAGTTAGGACATCTTGAATTTAAATCATATTAGAGGAAGTTGCCTCTCTGAGCCTCTGCTCCTTCACCTTTAAGTTGCTTTCTTAGAATAGGCTATTATTGTACATCGCATAGTAGGTTTCCAACAGATTTACTTCCTTTCTTACATGTTAGTCTTCTCTGGTCCATGTGTAATGCTTCCTTAATGCAGGTGAAATACTTTCACTCTCTTCATCAGAGGATTTAAGTAACCAGTTCTAATTCTGTATCTTCTCTTAATTTCCCACTAAGTGTTTGATATTGGGCAAGTTATTTGATATCTTGATGTTTCAATTCACTTACCTATAAAATGATGATAATTATAATTACTTCACAATAATTATAAGGATTAAGTGAAATAGTCAAATTGGATTCATATCAGGAGTGCAAGATAAGTGTAACACTGAAATATCAATCAATGGGTTTCAACAAAATGTTGAAATGAACAAAGTATGAAACTCTCAAAAGGTGCTAAAAAATTTTTGATAAACTTTAACTACTCATGAAGAAAATTCTCAAAAAAGAATAATACTACTGGGAGACTCTCAGTTTGTAAAGGCAAATCTGTATATAACCCAGTTCACATTTTACATTTTACTTAATAGTGAAATATGAACACCCCCCACTCACAACCACCACCACCAAAGGATCGGATATGAAGCAAGGTTTCTGTTCTCTAAAGGCAGAGGCCCTAACAATATAATTTAAGGCAGAATGAAATAAAAAGCATACAAAAATGAAAAAAAGAAGTAAATCTGCCTCATTTACAGAATACAGTTGTATATCTAGAAAATCCTGAGGATTCTTGTAAAACATACCGTAGATGTAATAAGTGAATTTAAAAATTATTCATCATAAACAAAAAGAACAATATTATTTTTACCTACTATTAGCATCGAATGGAAAATGAAACATTGAAAAAATAGCAATAGCAACAAAACCACAAAATGCTTAAGAATAAATTTATGGAAGACTTATGATACATCTACACAGATAGCTACACAGAATATTGGTGAGCAATTATAGAAGGCATAAAAAAAAAGACTACATTAATTAGAGGGAAAACAACATATACATTCTCCCCAATTTGTGTGGCTTGTTTTCTCATTTTCTTTTATGAGCAATGTTTTGAAGTTTGATAAATATAATTTGTCAGTTTTCCTTTGAAAGTTAATGCTTTTCATGGCTTAAAAAATTTTTGCTTACCCCAAAGTTATGAAGGTTTTCTTCTGCTTCTTTCCATAAGCTGTATATAGATGTGTGTGTGTGTGAATAATTCCATAAACTCTCTATATATAAAATTTCTATAGGTGGTATATTCATATATAAATACTTATTATCAGAATATATAAAGAATTCACACAAATCAATTGTATGGCATAAATCTAATAAATATGAACAAGGAACGTTAAAGACACCTCACAAAAGAATATCTACAAATAGTGATGGGTGAAGCAACTAGAGCTCTCTCACAATGTATTGTTGGTAGGGTAGGTAAAATTTTATTACTGTTTTGGAAGAAGTTTTAACAATTCTTTGTGAAGTTAAGCAGAAACCTAACATATGTCCTAGAAATTCCTGTCCAGGATATTTACCCAAATGAAATGTAAATATATGTCTACAAAATGGCTTACAGGAGAATGTTTGTAGCAACTTTATTCATAATAGCATAAAACTATATGTAAATTGAATGCCTATCAATATGAAAAAAATGTACTAGAACCATGCAGTAAAAACATAAATGAAGTACTGATATGTGCTAGACAAAAATGAAAAAGAAATAATTATGTTAAAATAGGATTTAATTGATTAAATTTTAGATTATTTAAAAATATTTATTACATACCATATTTTTTAGGAAAAAATGTACCGGACTTTCATTGTTCAAGGGTCATAATTTCCAGAACCTTTATCTTTTATGTCAGTATCTCCTGGATGATCAGTGCTTTAACAGTCTTTTTAAAATGCCATTCCATTGAAAATCAATCACTCTAGGCACAGTCTGACCCAAACAGAAGGAAGAAACCATCACTTTCCTCTTTCCAGATACAGTATTTGTAAGAGTTAAATATTGTATTGTATTATCTTTTGTTTGGTAACCTTATCAAACTGTACACTTATTTTGGTTCTCAGCTTCTAAGTTTTATAATCGACATTCATGAATCTCAGCAGAGGAAATAATTGTTTTAGTCTACAAAGTCTTAATTTTGAGAACAAAAGTCCAACATTATCTCATAAACTATGAGTTGGAAAATAATGTTTAAATATATACAAGCTTGCTTTCCTGCCCTAGAATTGTATGGCATTGTGGAGACCAGGGTACAAAAGAGGGTTGGAAATGAAACAAGCAATCTGGAGCCTGAAAGTGGTCTGAGAAGGGTCTCTTTCTAAGCTTATGCCGGTTGTTCCAATTAATGAACTCAAGAAAAGTTTGAAGTTCTGGCATAGAAAATAGTTATATTCCACTTTTCTCTTGAAATCTTACTGCTGCCAGCCTCATAGGTAATCCTGGCATTACCAAAACAATGTATTAGTCGACTAATAATTTCCCGCATTAGCTTCCACTGATGGAGAAAGTAGGAAACAGCTTCAAGGAGTCTCCATGGACAATGAAAAATTCAGGAAAATAGTATTCCCAGTTGTTTAGAAGAGATAGGGAAGCTAGGAAAACTGAACAAACTCTTAAATTTTTAAATGGTGTCATGGTCTTGGTGAGAGAACACAGGAGAAAAGCACAGCCTGGCCACTGTAAGAAAGACCAGCACAGGAGATCCTATTTCTTGGTAGATGTCACATGTTAAGGAGGAAAAATTTTCCTCTTCCCTTCAAGTATCTTTTAGCTGGTCTAAGAATTAAATTGACATGAGACACATTAAGAGGAGAAGAGAAAGGTTTAATTATTTGTGCACGGAGCAATGAAATTGAGCCTAAAGAAATGACCAAGGCAAGTTGTTTCTATAGTTTTCAGTCAAAAGGCAATAAATCCATGAGGAATGGACAGGACCAAGAAAACTTATGTTGGGGAACTTCAATTAGCGAGGAATTCAAACCAGAATCAGAGCTGGGGTAGTGAATTAGTGACAAGTAGGTCTTCCGGGCTCTGAATTCCTGTCTCGGTGACAAGGATGTCTCTTTACTTACTGGTGTGGAGAGAGCACCTTTCTCATGGGAGATTTGTTTCCTCCTTTCTGGAAGCAAAGAAGGGATCACAGTTGTCTTTTTATACTGGTCCTTTCTTACATAACTTTTAATTCAAAACAATCTATTTGCCAAAGGGGCACCTTTTGGGGCAGCCTGCCTTTGGCCCTAGAAACTCGAGGACTTTGAATTAAGTAGATGCCCTACTACAGAATGACAGAAATACTTTATCTTCCCACAATGTTATTATAAGGCTATGAAAGCTCCTCAGATCTTAGATATATGCTTCAAAGGAGAGAAGGGCTTGGTGGAAATTCTCAGTTGGATAAATTTAAGTAAAAAACGCTGAGGTAACACATTTTACTTGGTGTAGCTACAATAAGCTTCCTGTGTTGAGCAAGTAGAGACAAGGTAGAATTGAAGTTTACTTATAAAATAATAGCTTAGGTTTTCATGCACCTGCTTCTTTTTCCCATTGTTTGTTTGTTTCTGACATTGTATCTATTTCCTTTGGTACTCATGGTTTATCCCTTCAAGGATTTGGAATTCCACTGAACTCTTTGAGCTTCAGTTTCCTTTCCTGTGAAATGGGAATAACAAAACCTAGCTCAAATTAGGAAAAAGAGTATTTCAGACAGATTAAGCAATATTTCAATTTGGTGGAAAACAACATTGACGGAGACAGCTGTCAGCAGTCGATAGGTTTCTGAAATGAGGGGGCCAGGATGTATTTACAAAGATCACAGGAGGACAGTCCGTCTTGTGCAGAATGCCAAAGTCTTTATTTAGGGGCCTATATTTATACATCAGCAAGGAGGAAGCAAGAAGCTTAAAGGATAAATTCTCGGGCTATTGACGTTACAACAAAAGCACTTCTTTATCATACAGAGAGTTGTTTTCTTAAACAAGTTCCCCGTTCAGTGAGTCAAGGAACGATCACTCTGTTTCAAGGCCTTCACGTCTTCAAAACAACTTGTACAAAGACAAAAGTTACAGAATAAACAAGTTCTCTTTACAATATGGAGGAAGTTCACAAAATGGCTTCACTTATGTCAAGCAGTAACCAAACACGGCTCCCCACACAGCATCTACATCTCAGTGATGTGATTTTTAAAAAACGTATCTCTTGTTCAACACCATGTTTCCCTTTGGTTAGCAGGCAAGTGTGGGTGAATGAGGGGTCTGTCATCTTTCAGGTTCATCATATGAAATACAGGTATAGAGATTTCTCATTCTTTTTTCCTTGTTCCAGTCTGACATGGCACATTATTCCTGCTTACAGCCTGTTGGCCAGAATTTGTCTTACGGCTCTCACTGACTGCAAGGGGGGTGGGACGGGTAGGCTTTGTGTGCCTGGAAAGACAGTGAACCAAATATAAGGCACACAAATAATTCCTACCATATGAAATAATGCATGCACAAAGGTGTAATACTCTGCCTGCCACAAATACTCTCAGGAAAGTGTAGCTTTTTGTTTATTTTTAATTCAGGATTTTATAAATTGTATTAGTATTCTTCATTCCATTTAAGACATGTTGGGCTCGAAAGCCAGCATGGTACACACAAAAGCTGTGGATTCAAAGTAGGTCTGGGTTCTAGTCTTGGATTTGCAGCTACCTTTGTGACTCTAGAAAAGTCACATGATGTTCTTACGTTGTATTTTTCAATTAATCACATTTTATTAAACATGCTCCCACAAAGTTTCTTCTAGTGTAAGATTATCTGAAGGTTATCTTTGACTATGTATCTTTGTAGACTAACTACACCTACCATTCAGTAGCCCAGTCTAGCAAATAAATTTTGTTTTTTAATTTATCCTCCATTGACAGCATCACACTTAACATTTAAATCTGGACCAAAAGATGTACAAAGAAGGTATTAAAATATTGTTCAGTTAGTTATGAACCCTGAAATCTTTAAGAGAAGGACAGGTCATCAATGAGGTCATTGTTGGCTAGAAGGCAAGCAATGGACATTTATAATAAAAAAAAGAGGATCAGTTATCCCCAAAGATTTAAAATGTTCTTTCAGATAAAGAAAGATAATTTTATTATTAAACTCGCTTCAATTTTCCCCTCTACTTTAAACTCAAAGTCAGTGGCTGGTCTAATTTTGCCTTTAGGCAAGGGATGGTATTTAGAGCACAATCCAGGTAAAAGAACGGCAGTCTTTCTTTCTGAAGTATTTATGTTGCCAACCTTAGGCCCAGAAATCTCTTAGGGAAGAGCCTTCTGGGAGAAACCACTGTCCAGTAAAAGGCAAGATAAAGTCAAAATCTCTTTCATTTCATTAGACTTGGCTCTTACTTACAGGTTTGGAGAAATTATTTAATATTTCAAGTTTTCATGGCAGATAAAATTGGATGGATCACTGAATCATAGCTAGGAAATGAGAAGTGACAATGGAATGAGAAAATCCATATTCAATATTAATTATACTATATTTTATGTTTTATATACAGCAATATTTAGAGTCTTTTGGTCTAAGTTTTTACATGAAGTAAAATAGCTTAATAAAGTTCCAGTATTGCTAATGACATTAGAATGCAAAAACATTATATAAAGTTAAAAACTACTGCACAATTTAGGATTTTATTTTCCTCCTGGCATTCAGCTTAGGGCCTCATACAAAATATTAATCGATACATAGTGTCTTGAGTAAATAGACATGTAAGAAATTATAGTTAATGCTTTTGGAAGCAAACTATGAATTTGAGGGTACTGGGAGAGTCAGTCTATTTCGATTTCAGGTCCACTATATGGAAAACCTGCTTTACTACACCAGGGGCTTATTCCTGTGAAAACTTAAATGAGAGATAATTTTGTTTGGCCTAAATGATGTTTCCAATAAAGTTATGGGATGATGTTTAAGGTGATTAATTACATTTAAATGTATAAGTTAAGTCTAAATTCAGGTACATTTACCCTTCTACAGAATTGTGTTCAAATTTATACTTACACTAATACTCCCATTATGTCCCTTAAGTGATATGTAAATGTGGACTATATTCCTTATTCAGGGCCTGAAACTATGTTTAAGTTATGTTCTAGTTTATGTTGAAGTGAAGGGAAAGAAAGATGGAAAATAAAGTTAAAAAACTGATAGATGTGAAAGAAAATGAGTTCATGTTAGTAGGATTTTTTGCCTAATTTTTCATTTCCTGCTTCCCTAGTGACTGAATTAATGTCAGGCACATAGAAGTGACTCAGATGATGATTAAATGAGTGATGAGGATGAGGAAAGCAATTGAATAAAAGAGTGTAGAAAAAATGCTATATGAAAAGGAAAATAATAAAGAAAAAAATAAATAGAAGGGCTAGGAAATAAAGAATGAACTAAGACAACCAGTGGCCTGTGGTGAGAAATAACATTGAGGCGAAAATGTCAGACAATTTCTCTGCAGTCTAGAAGGAAGGAGGGGAGGATAATGAAACCAAAGGAGGCCCCATTTTGGCCTTGCATGGGTAGGATGGCCTACCTCAGGGACTGGAGAGTTCTCAGTCACCAGAGGTTTGTGACAATATCTGATACGTGTTGTGAAAGGAATTCAAGGGCCAGATCAGTGCCCTTGAGTTTGGGGTATAGGTGAGTCAGAGCCTGCTCTAAATTCAGGTGCCCTATATAGTAAATGAATAAAGTGATACTAAGATTTTCATATTATGACATTCAAGTATTCTTCAAGAATGGGATATGGAAGGTTTATAGTGTATTGTTAGTCAGAAAGAAATGAAGGATAGACTGTTACAATTTCCTTTTTCACTTATCTCTCAGGGATAAGTGAAGGAGATTGGAGAAAGCAAGGGACAGACAGATCTAACTTATCCACAAAGGAATTTGCCATCCTCTAGCTTGATTAAACTAGATTGTGGTGTTTTGAATAAAACATTAGGTAGATCTTTGTCACTAATAATACTTTTATTGTGTTAATTCCTCAAATATTACATCACTTCCCCCTATTTTTTGTAAACTGAATGAGTTATTTGAAAATCAGATACTTTATATTACAGAATAACATTAAATGATAAAAATACTCATTTTGTAATAAAGGGATAAATATGTTGGTTATTTAATTCAAGAATCTAAATATTCAGTCTAAAGGAATTCTTATGTAGTTTTATCATTTTCAAAGATGAAAAAATGAAATATTAATCAAAGTATCACCATCCTCTTTTATTACAGTTTAAGAAATATAGCCATACTTCCTCCTTCCTTACCTAGAGAAAGTATATTAATGAGAGCAACCTGCTTCAATTATAAATCAAGAGGCAAATATCACACTGCACTGCAATGCTTAACACAATTTTAGATTTAAGAAAGGAACAGAGATTAAAATTTACATATTAATTAGCATACAAAATATGGATGACACTGAGATGGTGGCATTTTGGTAGGAAGTAATTTTAAACATCATAAAAAATAAACAATATACCCACAAAAAATAGCCAGTTTCAAATTAAAATACATACGAGGATATAGAGAGAGACTATAGCACAAAATAATATAACAAAAGGTTGCTTGAAATTAGGGGAATTTTTTGTACCTAAATGTAAGTTTAATGAAACAAAATAAAAATGACAAATTCAATGAAATATCCAGTCTCCATATATATCATTATATGAAAGAAAATATAAAGGTCTTTTTGCTTACGTATTGTCCATGCCCTGGCTCAAAAGCCTAATATGTCTAGTAGGGAGAAAAAAAATGGAAAAATTTCACAGGGACATGGTATACATTTAGGTAACATTACTTTCAGTGTTATGTTGAATCTGTGTTTGTCTTCTCTATAATAGTCATCAAAGTTACTTCTTCCTTCCTTCTTTATCATTTATACTTTTCAGGCTATGTGTTTTGGCTTGGACCACATAGGAGAGTGAAACACACAAACATGAATTGTGCTTTTAGAAACCTAAGAATATGCTTTGAACTTCATTTAGATCATATCTAACCATTTTTCTATATTTATTCAATGAGTACCAAAGCTAAAAGCCACAGTGAGAAAGTAGGAAGGAAGTGGAGACCAGCAGGATCTGTACTGTCCATGGTAGAGATCTTGAAGTGGGAGCAGAGTCAGCAAGAATTCTGACTGAAGCAGATTTTGGAAATGGAAGATTTTTATATCATCTGCCCAGTAAATTTTTCATACAATCAGGAAATTTATGAGGAGAGGATCTAGAAGTACAGCAGATCGACCTAGAGGTTAGATAAATGTCTGCTAAACAAAAGGAAAGAGCTACTGTTCCCTTTAAGTTTTTGAGGGATTTTATTCAATACCCAAGTAATAAGATAGTAGAAGCATGGCCAATCCACATGCCCTTCCTTTTCATTCACGGCTTAGGTCAAAAAAAAAAATCAATATTGACCCCAAGTGGATAAATGTTTCCACAGAAGAGAGAAAGGCCATTGCTCAGACAACCCTGAAGAAGAGCATACCTCTAAATACCTCCGAAGAATGAATAACTGCAGGAGACAGAAGGCAGGTTTACACATGGTTTGACATCCTTAACAGGATGCAACAAATACTCGGCCTCTGGAAAAGAAAGATGAAAGGCATGAGGACAAAACAGGAAGAGATAAAAGCAAAATAGCATGAAATGTCAGGAATAGTTGAGGTGAAATGGAACCAGGTGAGATTAAAATATTTTAAATGAAAATGAAATTGCAGTAGCAAAATTAAAATTCAGTATTGAAGTATTTCGACAGAGACAAATATCAAAGGTCAACTACCAAAGGTGATTTGTAAATCTCTCACTACTATAGTTGAAAATAAAGATGAATGCAGTGATGTTAAAATATATGAAAAACAGAGATGGAGATACTGTAAATTATTTCAGGTACTATTCTGTAGCCTGGAGATATAAAAGTAAACAAGAAGGAACAGGTCTCATTTTTACTATCACATGGAAATATTGTTTTATTTATGATTACAGGACAAATAAACTTACTCTAAAAATTTTAATATTACATAAAAATGTAAATTTTATCCATGAACTTTGCAGTTTAAGAGAATGTCTCTATCTAAAACAATAGATTTATCATTTTGGATACATTTATCTTTGGTCTACAAATAAAATAATAAATAAGTGATGATGATATAGAGAGAAATGCATTAGCAGATTCAACATAAATTGGGGATGAATGTGAATATTTGTCATGTTTTGATCCATCTAGCTCCCTTCCTATATTTGGGAAATTCTTAGTCTGAGTCATATCTCCAAGATAAATACCTTAATTTAGAATCCTCTATAATAGCTAGGACAGAGGAATACAACTGGAAATTCTATAAGATCCTCATTTGGGAGACTTCAAATTAGAAGTGAATAATGGAGACTTCTGGTTGTTATTTCCATGAATATGAGACTAGATAATCAAGACCAACCCTTGTAATGAAGAAAACTGGGAAAGCTGAACTATCTGTATACTTAAAGGAATCAATGGGCTAAGAACATAATAAAAAATTATGAGATAAGAAGAAATGTTAGAGTGGGAAAACCTGGAATTAGGGGTCATATTTTTGCTGATTCCTAAAGAAGTACATTGAAAAACAGATTTTGAGAACTACAGAGAGAGGAAAGTGAAAATTGCATTTCAGCATATGTGGTAGTAGAAAAACAGTTCCCTAAATATGTTCACACTCTAGTCCATGGAACCTCTGAATATGTTACATAACAAAATGGATTTTGCAGACATATTTAAGTTTAACAACCTCGAAGAGGGGAGATTATCCCAGATTGTCTAGGTGCGTTCAATCTAGAGTGGACATTATCACTGTATATTGATGATTTCCCTTTCACAAATAAACATTTTAACAGGTACTTATGTAGATTAATATTTGATATTCACTAATAACAGTCCTCCTTTGTTGTTAAATTATCTTTCTCACATACATTAACATCTAATAACGTGTCCCCTCCTCTATATCTCTTGTCTCTGCCTCTTCTCTTTCATGTATAGTATATTAATTGGGCTTAACAAATATTTGATTATTTTATTGATCCTTTCCTCCATTGGAATTCACCAGTCTATTTTTTCTTAGGTTATTTTGTGTTCTTTCTCAAGCACCCTGGCTTAAATTTTAAGTTTTATATTTCTATCTTTTTTAATACTGGAAACACTTAGATCATTAGCTTTTCCTCTGAGTACAATGGGTCTCTATGCTGTTTTGATAATCAATGATCATGTAGTCTTTAAGTGTAAGGTAAAGTGTAGTCTCTTGTTCCCTAGAGTTATTTAGGATTTTTTTAATGACTTATTCTTTTTTAATTTCTTTCCTTTTATTATTATTAATTTGTTTTGAATTACTGAGGATTTTTGTAATGCTTGCCACAATTTTATAAACATTTTATGATCTGAAAAAAAAACAGTCTTTTTATAGGGTATCATGAATTCAAAAATCAGTTTTCATAGTTAAAATGCAGTCTCAGTAACCAAAAACTGAAACAGTACAATTACTCAGCAAGACGAAATAGTGCATGCAACAACATGGATTAATCATACAAACAGTGTTGTGGAAAATAATCCATATACAAAGTAATACATACCATATCATGCCACTAATGTAAAGTACACATATGAACAAAACAAATATAATGTGTTAAATGTCAGAATGATAGTTAACTTTGTAGGAAATGGTGATTAAGATAAGGGCAAATGGATAGCTTATGTTATTTTATTCCGTTACTATATTTTTTTCATTGCAATTTCTTTTTTTTATTAAGCTATTATTGATACACACTCTTATGAAGTTTTCACATGAAAAAAAAGGTAGTTACTACATTTACCCATATTATCAAGTCCCCACCCATACCCCAATGCAGTCACTATCCATCAGAGTAGTAAGATGCCACAGATCCACTATTTGCCTTCCCTGTGCTACACTGTTTATCCTTGATCCCCACACCATGTGTACTAAACATAATACCCCTCAATCCCCTTCTCCCACCCTCCCCACCTGCCCTCCCACACCCCTCCCCTTTGGTAACCAGTAGTTCCTTCTTGGAGTCACTGAGTCTGCTGCCATTTTGTTCCTTCAGTTTTGCTGCATTGTTATACTCCACAAATGAGGGAAATCATTTGGCACTTGTCTTTCTCCACCTGCCTTATTTCACTGAGGATAATAACCTCCAGCTCCATCCATGTTGTTGCAAATGGTAGGAATTGTTTCTTTCTTATGGCTGAATAGTATTCCATTGTGTATATGTACCACATCTTCTATATCCATTCATCTACTGATGGACACTTAGGTTGCTTCCATATCTTGGCTGTTGCAGAAAGTGCTGCAACAAAAATAGGGATGCATATGTCTTTTTGAATCTGAGAAGTTGTATTCTCTGGGTAAATTCCAAGGAGTAGGATTCCAGGGTCAAATGGTATTTGTATTTTTAGTTTTTTGAGGAACCTCCATATTGCTTTCCACAATGGTTGAACGAGCTTACATTCGCACCAGAGTGTTAGGAGGGCTCCCCTTTCTCCTCATCAATGCCAGCATTTGTTGTTCATAGTCTTTTGGATGGTGGCCATCCTTACTGGTGTGAGGTGATATCTCATTGTGGTTTTAATTTGCATTTCCCTGATGATTAGTGATGTGGAGCACCTTTTCATGTGTCTGTTGGCCATGTGAATTTCTTCTTCAAATCCCTTGCTCGAGGAGATGTGGTCAGGAAGAAGTTGCTCATGCTTATATTCAGGAGATTTTGGCCTATGTTGTCTTCTAGGAGTTTTATGGTTTCATGACTTACATTCAGGTCCTGGATCCATTTCGAATTTACCTTTGTGTATGGGGTTTAACAATAATCCAGTTTCATTCTCTTGCATGTAGCTGTCCAGTTTTGCCAACACCAGCTATTGAAGAGGCTGTTATTTCCCCATTGTATGTCCATGGCTCCTTTATCTTATATTAATTGACCATATGTGGTTCGGTTTATATCAGGGCTCTATAGTCTGTTCCATTGGTCTATGGGTCTGTTCTTGTGCCAGTACCAAATTGTCTTGATTACTGTGGTTTTGTAGTAGGGCTTGAAGTTGGGAAGCGAGATCCCCCCTGCTTTATTCTCAGGATTGCATTGGCTAGTCAGTGTCTTTTGTGGTTCCATATGAATTTTCGAATGATTTTCTCTGGTTCACTGAAGAATGCTGTTGGTGTTTTGATAGAAATTGCATTGAATCTGTAGATTGCTTTAGGCAGGATGGCCATTCTGACAATATTAATTCTTCCTAACTATGAGCACGGCATGTGTTTCCATTTATTGGTATCTTCTTTAATTTCTCTCATGAGGGTCTTGTAGTTTTCAAAGTATAGGTATTTCACTTACTTGGTTAGGTTTATTCCTAGGTATTTTATTCTTTTTGATGCAACTGTGAATGGAATTGTTTTCCTGATTTCTCTCTCTGCTAATTCATTGTTAGTGTATAGGAATTCCACAGATTTCTGCGTACTAATTTTGTATCCAGCAACTTTGGTGAATTCAGATATTATATTTAGTAGTTTTGGAGTGGATTCTATAGGTTTTTTTATGTACAACATCATGTCATCTGCAAACAGGGACAGTTTAACTTCTTCCATGCCAATCTGGATGCCTTTATTTCTTTGTGTTGTCTGATTGCCGTGGCTAGGACCTCCAGTACTATGTTGAATAGAAGAATAGAAGTGGGGAGAGTGGGCATCCTTGTCTTGTTCCCAATCTTAAAGGAAAAGCTTTCAGCTTCTCACTGTTAAGTATAATGTTGGCTGTAGGTTTGTCATATATGGCCTTTATTATGTTGAGATACCTGCCCTCTATACCCATATTGTTGAGAGTTTGAATCATGAATGGATGCTGAATTTTGTCAAATGCTTTTTCAGCATCTATGGAGGTGATCATGTGGTTTTTGTCCATCTTTTTATTGATGTGGTAGATGATGTTGATGGATTTTCGAATGTTGAACCATTCTTGCATCCCTGGAATAAATCCTACTTGATCATGATGGATGATCTTTTTGATTTACTTTTGAATTCGGCTTGCTAATATTTTGTTGAGTATTTTTGCATCTATGTTCATCAGGGATATCAGTGTGTAGTTTTCTTTTTTTGTGGTGTCTTTGCCCGGTTTTGGTATTAGAGTGATGGTGGCCTCATAGAATGAGTTTGGAAGTATTTCCTCTTCGTCTACTCTTTGGAAAACATTAAGGAGGATGGGTATTAGGTCTTCAGTAAATGTTTGATAAAATTCAGCGGTGAAGCCATCTGCTGCAGGCATTTTGTTTTTAGGTAGGTGTTTGATTACCAGTTCAGTTCCATTGCTGGTAATTGGTCTGTTCAGATTTTCTGTTTTCTGGGTCTGCCTTGGAAGGTTGTATTTCTCTAGAAAGTTGTCCATTTCTTCTAGGTTATGCAGTTTGTTAGCATATAATTTTCAATAGTTTTCTCTAATAATTCTTTGTATTTCTGTGGTATCTGTAGTGATTTTTCCTTTCTCATTTCTGATTCTGTTTATGTGAGTAGACTCCCTTTTTTTCTTGATAAGTCTGGCTAAGGGTTTATCTATTTTGTTTATTTTCTCAAAGAACCAGCTTTTGCTTTCATTGATTCTATTGTTTTATTTTTCTAGATTTTATTTATTTCTTCTCTAATCTGTATTATGTCCCTCCTTCTACTGACTTTGGGCCTCATTTTTCTTTTTCTAGTTTTGTTAATTGTGAGTTTAGACTGCTCATATGGGATTGTTCTTCTTTCCTGAGGTAGGCCTGTATTGCAATATACTTTCCTCTTAGCATGGCCTTTGCTTCGTCCCACAGATTTTGCAGTGTTAAATTATTGTTGTCATTTGTCTCCATATATTGCTTGATCTCTGTTTTTATTTGGTCATTGATCCATTGGTTATTTACAAGCATGTTGGGAAGCCTCCTTGTGTATGTGAGATTTTTTATTTTCTTTGCGTAATTTATTTCTAGTTTCATACATTTGTGGTCTGAGAAACTGGTTGGTACAATTTCAATCTCTTTGAATTTACCGAGGCTCTTTTTGTGGCCTAGTATATGATTTATTCTTGAAAATGTTCCATGTGCACTTGAGAAGAATGTGTATTCTGCTGCTTTTGGGTGTAGAGTTCTGTTGTGAATGGAATTTTTTTTCTGATTTCTCTTTCTGTTAGTTCACCGTTAGTGTATAGGAAAGCAACAGATTTCTGTGTGTTAATTTTGTATCCTGCAACTTTGCTGAATTCAGATATTAGTTCTAGTAGTTTTAGAGTGGAGTCTTTAGGGTTTTTTATGTACAGTATCACGTCATCTGCAAATAGTGACAATTTGACTTCTTCTTTACCAATCTGGATGCCTTGTATGTCTTTGTTTTGTCTGATTCCTGTGGCTAGGACCTCCAGTACTACGTTGAATAACAGTGGGGAGAGTGGGCATCTCTGTCTTGTTCCTGATCTTAGATGAAAAGCTTTCAGCTTCTCAGTGTTAAATATGATGTTAGCTGTGGGTTTGTCATATATAGCCTTTATGATGTTGAGGTACTTGCCGCCTATACCCATTTTGTTGAGAGTTTTAATCAGGAATGGATGCTGAATTTTGTCAAATGCTTTTTCAGCATCTATGGAGATGATCATGTGGTTTTTGTCCTTCTTTTTGTGGATGTGGTGGATGATGTTGATGGATTTTTGAATGTTGTACCATCCTTGCATCCCTGGGATGAATCCCACTTGATCTTGGTGTATGATCCTCTTGATGTATTTTTGAATTCGGTTTGCTAATATTTTGTTGAGTATTTTTGCATCTACATTCATCAGGGATATTGGTCTGTAATTGTCTTTTTTGTGAGGTCTTTGCCTGGTTTTGGTATTAGAGTGATGCTGGCTTCATAGAATGAGTTTGGAAGTATTCTCTCCTCTTCTATTTTTTGGAGAACTTTAAAGAGAATGGGTGTTATTTCTTCTCTATATGTCTGGTAGAATTCAGAGGTGAATCCATCTGGTCCAGGGGTTTGTTCTTGGGTAGTTTTTTGATTACCGATTCAATTTCGTTGCTGGTGATTGGTCTGTTTAGTTTTTCTGTTTCTTGCTTAGTCAGTCTTGGAAGGTTGTTTTTTCTAAGAAGTTGTCCATTTCTTCTAGGTTTTCCAGGTTGTTAGCATATAGATTCTCATAATATTCTCTTACAATTCTTTGTATTTTTGTGGGGTCTGTCGTGATTTTTGCTTTCTCATTTCTGATTCTGTTTATGTGTGTAGATTCTCTTTTTCTCTTAATGAGTCTGGCTAGGGGTTTATCTATTTTGTTTATTTTTTCAAAGAACCACTCTTGGTTTCATTGATTTTTTACATTGTTTTAGTCTTCTCAATTTTATTTATTTCTTCTCTAATCTTTATTATGTCCCTCCTTGGTGACTTTGGGCCTCATTTGTTCTTCTTTTTCCAATTTCAGTAATTGTGTCTTTAGACTGCTCATTTGGTAATGTTCTTCCTTCTTTAAATAGGCCTGGATTGCAATATACTTTCCTCTTAGAACTGCCTTTGCTGCGTCCCACAGAAGTTGTGGCTTTGTGTTGTTGTTGTCATTAGTCTCCATATATTCTTTGATTTCTGTTTTGATTTGGTCGTTAACCCATTGATTAATTAGGAGAGTGTTGTTAAGTCTCCATGTATTTGTGAGCCTTTTTGATTTCTTTCTAAAATTTATTTCTAGTTTTATACCTTGGTGATCTGAGAAGTTGGTTGGTAGGATTTCAATATTTTTGAAATTACTGAGGTTCTTTTTGTGGCCTAGTATGTGGTCTATTCTGGAAAATGTTTCATGTGCACTTGAGAAGAATATGTATCCTGCTGCTTTTGGGTGTAGAGTTCTGTAGATGTCTGTTAGGTCCATCTGTTCTAGTGTGTTGTTCAGTGCCTCTGTGTCTTTACTTATTTTCTGTCTGGTTGATCTGTCCTTTAGAGTGAGTGGTGTGTTGAAGTCTCCCTTAATGAATGCATTGCTGTCTATTTCCTCCTTTAATTCTGTTAGTATTTGTTTCACATAAGCTGGCGCTTCTGTGTTGGGTGCATATATATTTATAATGGTTATTTCTTCTTGTTGGACTGATCCCTTTATTGTTATGTAATGTCCTTCTGTATCTCTTGGTACTTTCTTCGTTTTGAATTCTATTTTGTCTGATACAAGTACTGCAACACCTGCTTTTTTCTCCTCGTTATTTGAATGAAATATCTTTTTCCATCCCTTCACTTTTAGTCTGTGTATATCTTTGGGTTTGAGGTGAGTCTCTTGTAAGCAGCATATAGATGGGTCTTGCTTTTTTATCCATTCTGTTACTCTGTGTCTTTTGATTGGTGTATTCAGTCCATTTACATTTTGGGTGGTTATTGATAGATATGTACTTATTGCCATTGCTGGCTTTAGATTCGTGGTTACCAAAGGTTCAAGGGTTGCTTCTTTACTATTTAACAATCTAACTTAACTTTCTTGTTAAGTAATTGTAAA